>BGPR01010723.1:0-51331 GCA_013235015.1 Araneus ventricosus
TGACGTGCCTTTTGGAGGATTCTCTCTGCCATTTAACTAAGTGATGTGCACAATGAAAGATTTATTCTGTTTGCTTTTGAGTTGAGTAGGATGTCGGTAATCCGGACGCAATGGGATTTGACATCCTATAGATTATTGCTTAATCGGATTTAGAGTCCCGCAGCTAACCGAAATTGTACGATTCAGTATTTTCATTTTAGAACATAGGTATTTATAAAATGAAACAGCAAACCGCAAAAAATCGATAAAGCAAAATACGGACATCGCCTCTCAAAAAATTAATACACAATTAGAATAACTCTATTAAAAACTCTTAAGAGCATACATCAAAATTTCACAACTCGAATTAATAAATATAATTGCAGAATATTGCCACGTTCATGATTCTAATTAATTAATGCAATATTTTTTTTTTACTATTACATCGTAAATAGATCGATCAGTCGTCGTACTGATCATATCGACAACTAATAATCTCCGGATCTCGATGTGAACTTTTTTAATCAGGTTTAAATTTTGCAAGGCAGTTTGTCAATGCGTGGGTTAAATTGAACCTTTTTTTCGAGAATACCATGACTGTCGAAGTTTACCTGAACCAACAGGAATGCGTTATTTTGAAATACAGTAGAGCCTCGCCAATCCGAAATTCCGGTTAATCCGAACCGATTTTATTTTCGAAAATTATATGTAATTGAGAAGATTACCTGAAAAGATTTAAGTATACATACTGAAAAATAAAAAGTACTTTTTCGGTACGCAAAATTTTGAGTTTGCCGTAAGATAAGTCACTTCATACAGGAGCACAGCCATTACTCTAATGAAAAGGAGAGACATATTCTCTTTCTATTGCTTTTGAATAAAAGAATTCAAGAAATAGTAGTAATGTGTACTTATAACTTACATTTTTTTTTAGCACACATCTTTTTCTTTTCTATTTTTATCGGAATTTCGGATAATCCGAATTTTTTGTGATCCGAACAGGCACCGGTCCCAATTAGTTCGGATTAGCGGGGTTCTACTGTACAAATAGATGTGAGGACCGGAATGTTTGATAAAATTAGGTGGAAGAAAGCAGTTAGTAATAATGTAAATTTGGAAATGTGTTAAGTTTGAATAGTTAGTTTAACGTCTCGTTTTGCAACTACTCTAAGGCTATTTCAGATAGGATCTCGTAATTTTGAACTGCCGAACGAAGACAACATCTGAGACGACCTTCTCTTATTCAAACTTCCACACCATTGGTAATTTTTGGGGATGGGAACTTTAGTAAGTAAATTCTTAAAGTATTTCACTTCTGCTATTAACGATATATTTCTTCAGATCTAATAGCATTTTGATTTTTTTTTTAACACTTTCCGGTCTGTGATGCCATTTGGCATCACCGGGCTAACTTGCTTTTCTATGTATTTCTGCATTTAATTTGGGATGGTTTAGTTTAGTTTAGTTTAGTTTAGTTATATTTACATTCCATTTTGAAGCAACACGAAGACTATTTTGGGACGGACATTGTGTTTTTGACGAGAACGACATTTGAGTTGGCACCCTCTCCAAACTTCCTCGCCACACCAGCGGGAGGACGTTTGACCCACGACGCTTTTAATTTCAGCTGGAGAGGGTGTGTTGGGATCTAGATAGCAGCGTGATCTGGATACACATGAATAATGAATTAATAATTTTTATTATTTAATTAAGAAAGTAATTAATGAAAATTTTTAATTATAAAATATTGCTAAGTTGTTTTTTTCAGTCATTAATTTTTTAACGGATAAATAATAAATTGAATTGGAAAAGGTGAAGAATCTTCCGATGTCGGTGGACTGACTTGTATGAACAGATTTTATGTTTTATGATTGTCGTTAAAAAAGAAAGATGGGGGGGGGGGGCCCACGAGGCTATAAATGTTCATTTAGAGGCACCTGTTATCCAATTATTGTGTGTTTTTAAGGATATTTAAGTGTAACCGGTACAGCCTGGTTATAGAATCTCTGGGTTCGATATTGGACGGTTGCAGGTTCGAGACCCTCTCCACTAAAGATCCATCGTGTATAGTTCAAAATTACGAGGTCCGTCCCAAAATAGGTCTTTTGTTGCTTTCAAACGGGACATAAATATAACGAAACGAAACCATCATGTACAGGATGACTTTTAATTAACCTACGACCTTTAACTGAAATAACTTCTTAGAGTCTCACTAGATGGCGCCACGAATGCATGCAGTGGCAGAGGGCGTAAAAGGAATTTGTTTCGTATCAGTTCACGCCAGTTTCAAAATGTCTCCCAAAGTGTCATATTCAACCGAAGATTGTATATTTATTGTTAAAAATTGATATTTATGTGGCGAAAATGTCACACCATAGAACAGACAGTGTGTTTAGCACCATTAACAGTGTGTTTGGAACCCGGTTATCGCCTATCAACACCCAAACAGTTATCATGGTACATTGCATTGAAAACCTTATTCACCAGATCTGAATCCATGTGATTTCTTTCATTGAGGGTCATAAGAAAGATTTGGTATACAAGAAGAAGCCGACAGACCTTATTAGCCTCAAAAGGTCCATAACTGACTCATTTGCAAGCATTAAAAGAAAAATCTTTGAACTTGTAACTGACAATTTTGTAACTAGGTTGCGCTATTGTATCACCTCTGACGGTTCTCACTTTGAAGACAATCTGCATTAAAATCCTTTTCAACGTTCTTTTCAATAAAAAAAATGTTTGTAGTGCTATCTGCAACGACTCAAGAGTTATTTCAGTTAAAAGTTGTAGGTTAATTAAAAGTCACCCTGCATATGCATGCGCATGATATAGGCAAAATCTGTCGTGGGTGAAATGCTCGATCGCTGTCGTGTAATTTTGGAGAGTTAGCTACTGGCTCAGATGTCCTTCGCCTCTGACCCCTGTTCAGAATTACATGACTGGTACACATGCAGCTCTAGGTAAAGATTCCAAATTGATCATGCCAATCTAATAAATCAAATGGGGGGTTGGAGCATAATTTCATGTTTGAAATTCTATCCCGGTTTCACTATTTATTGCTTCCGCTTTAAGACCTGGGGCATCGGTGGCTTGGTGGGAAGGTTTTGGAATCGAGGCTAAAGGGTTGCAGGTTCGAAACCCTATCCTACCAAGTACTGCTTTACCGCCACGAGAAAAACCCTAGACACCAGACATGCCTGTGGCGGTTGTTATAGAAACGGGGTATTCCACTGCATTTTGGGGTGAAGGAAACAGGTATGGCGCTAGAGTTTGCCTGGCGGGGGGGGGGCGATTTACCCGACCTGCTTTTATGGGGGAGGCGAGTGTAATGAGATTGGTCTCAAATTTTCGCCAGATTATTATTTATCAACTACAGCTGAATACCTCGTACAAATATTTTCCACGACGGGATACAAAACTTTTCCCCGATGAGGGGCCTTGTCCCCCCGCCCCCCTCTAGCGTCACCCCTGGAAGGAAAGGGCTTGATAGACTCATTTGGCGTAGATAGAGCAGGCGGAAGTCTTCATTTCTCTTTGTACTTCGTTCGAATCCTCGCCTAACGGAAGTGCGCTTAGGTTGCCGAATGTTGCGGTTGATTTTATATCTGTATCCCTCCTTTCTTCGACTCGTCTATTTGAGGCAACCCTTCTCAGGGTTTTTCTCCTCGCGGTAGGACAGTATTCACTGTGTATGTGGGACTGGTGTATGTTAAATCTGACGTCGAGGGTCAAACGTTCTCCGAGGCGTGGAAGTTTGGAAAGGATTGTGCCGAGTCTGTTGTCGTCCTCGTCATCTGACCATGGCTCAAAGTAAAAGGTACATTGCAAAATAGATGTTGTAATCGAACGGGGTATTAGCATAATTAAAGTAAGTTAGACAAAACAGTTTCAGGACCTTCTCTTTATTCCAATACTCCATATTGCACGTATTATGTAAGCGTATTTATAGTAATAAGCTGTTGTCTTTATTTTATAAACAGGGGTGTAGTGGAGCTGGAACGCACCAGAACGCCATTCTAGCACTGCTTTATTATTATTATTATTATTATTTTTAGAAGAAATAAACAAGAAAATTTTTTATAAATCTCCTTAAAACAGATCGATTTTTGCCACCCAAATTAGAGCTTTCGGGCACTGTTTATTTTTGAGACTTTACCACTGTTTATAAATATATAACGAAGAAGAAGCGAATTCGACAGAGATTTGGTTATTTGTTGAATGAAATCTACGCGTAATTAGATTTTATTTGAAAGTATTACTCTACAGTATTAGAAAATCTAGGTATAAGATTTAAGACATGAAGAAAATTACCTTAAGAAATTTTGAACTTTAAACAATTCGAAAATTCGTATGAAACCGATTAGGTTTCAAGGGGAAGGGGATGGTTCCAGTGCTGTTGTGTATACTACCAAATAAACAACTTGTTAGTGAAATTCAGGATTGGATTGGCCCAACAGGCTTTTCCTAGAAATTTTCTTTAAAAACCATTTGATGAAAACACGAGAAATTAAAAATTTGATATCCAAAGAATACGAGACAACACTCAGTGCATTTGTTACGTAATTTTCATCACAAGAATAAAGTGTTTATTTTTATTAGTAGAAATCTGGATTATTGAGGACAGATTTCTAAGCCAAACCCAAAATACTTTCTACTTGAATTTCCCGACAGGCCTTATGTACAAAATAAATTAATTAACACTAAAATATATTCTGATATGTGTTTTCGATTGAAAAATTCGCCCATTTATCATCTGATAATTTGTGTACTATTTCGGACGAATTCAGAAAATTTTATAATTATAAATATGTTTAGGCATCGATTATTCGTTCGAAGTATACACGCCTTAAGGCGTGATCTCAAGGAATGCAGACTATTGTGACTGCTTGCATTTCTTGACCTTCAATAAGAGATGTTATCGAAGGTCGGTCACACTCTATTAAATCTTCTTTCTAAGAAGAGAAGCTCCATCCAAAATCGTACTATATGTCCCCTTTTACAGCGGAGATTACATTTTACCTGTGCTAAGAAATAGATTTCTGTGATATGCTCTCTGTGATAATTGGGAGGGGAGGGGGGTTTGTACTGGGGTTCAGGTGAAGGGAATCTTTTACCGCCAGCCCAATGGCGGCTCATCAACTCAGAAAGTAGCACTGCTTCAAAAGAGATTTCTCAATAAACGTACATTTTTAAAGAAAAAAACTACTTTACCTCTTAATAGACCAAAATTTCTAATTGCAATAACCCGAGTTGTATTGTAGAAAATTATTCATTTATCTTTTTTTTCCATGACTAACCAGTGATGTAGTCGTGCTTTAACCTGGATGACAAAAATCGCTCTGTTGGAGGTTTTTGCAGTTTTTCTTGCTTATTTCTTGGTAAAGGGAAAAAAAAAAAAAAAAAAACCAGTGAGACAGAACGGCCTTCCGGTGCTAATGTGTATTATTTATTATTCGTGTTATTCAAAGTGCGTATCCATTTTTTGAGAACACTGTAATCCTGAATGTGATAATAACACAATTTGATTTCAAACACCAGTTATCGATATGCTGTGTAATAAAGTTTATGTTTAAAACTAAAGCTGTCTGATTTTGTCGAAACGATATGTGATGTCATAGAACACTTTCTATTGCCCTAAGATGCGTAAAAATAATTATTCCTCCATTTACCTTTGATGTGGTCGTTCGTAGCTTTCAACACAGTGTAACTTGGCATCGACTAAACTGTGACTATATTAATTTAAGGAAAAAGAATTTGATTGCTGTTTCATTTATGTTGTTTGAATGTACCGCCATTCAGAATTCTAATGTTTGCCGCGGTTGCATAGTGGTAAGTTTTCGGCTTCGGGGCCGGAGTTCGAAACACTATTCCACTGAAGATCCGCCGGTTATGTGGGCCTGTTGCAAGTTAAATCATATATAGGGGACCAAACGTCTCCCGTTGGCGTGGTGCGAAAGTTTGGAGAGGAGGGTGCCATCTCAGGTGTCGTCCTCGTCATCTGATGGCGGTTCAAAATGACGAGGTCCCTCGTGTAGCTCTCATGTTGCCTCGAAACACGAGACGTTAATATAACTAAATTAAACTAAACCGAACCAGGGTCCTGATTATGCAACTGACAATCGCACGTATTTGCAGTCGAAACGGTTTTTTTTTTTTTTTTTTGCTAATACAGTAAAACACCGTTTATACGCCTTTAAAGGGACTGACGTAAAACGACGTATAATCGAAATTTTACTAAACAACTGTGATTATCACAAATTTAATGTTACTAATGCAAATTCATTTTTAAAGTTTTAATTGTAAAGATTTTAAGATAGTGCTAGTGTAATATACTACATAATATGGAAATCAATAATTTAACATTTATCATAAAAGTGAGAAAAAGCATACCTTTATTGCGTATCTTGAGTACTAATTATGCATATCTTATACGATTTATGTGCATGCAGATAGGCGTTTAATTAAGAAAATCTGTGATCGTCGTCTGACGTGCTGATTGTCTGTCAGTATTAAGTACAGCATTATGAATCGAATTAAGTTCATTGAACCATTTTTTTTTTTTTTTGACAAAAGAAATGAGTTCGAAGTTTTTCATTGTGTCTTTAAAGAAAGGTGGAATAACTTCATCATCGCTTAAATTAGCACCAGACAATTTGTCTTCTATTAATTCATCAATTGTGAATAACTTCGAAGCCATGATATCTTTATCTCAGTTCACATACAGGAAAAGAGGAAATTTTCACATTTTAGAACGGGGAAAAATGACATATAACCGAAACTTTGCGTCGTATAAATGAAGTATTTTATCATTACAATGAATACGAATGGATCGGGACTGTGATGGAACGACGTATAAATGAGAAACATATAAACGGTGCTTTACTGTACTCAGAACATTATCTTTCAAAACCTAATGTTTCCTACCATAAGCGAGAATTTCGGTGCATTTACTAAAAAAAGTAGATAACAATTGAAGCAGGACGAGTGACCATTAGTTATCTGGCTTGACCAGATTTCCGGAAAAAACCTAATCGCTACCTACGCCAATTGAAATTGACAAATAAAGTCAAATCATTTATTTACCTTTATGAATCTCTGCGATGTTTAATTTTTAACATTTTATTTTTTTTATTTCAAATTCCTGAATAAGTACATTAATTATGTTTATTATTATTAGAACTTTTGTTTACTTTCTCACGTATGAAGTATACAAAGAGAGTATTGTAATCCACAAAATATTCGATCTCGAGATGTTAATGGATCTTCAAGTTTTCGACCTCCCTGAGCCCGAAAAAAAAATAGTTTTGGAATTATGTCTATCTCTCTGTGAACACGATAACTCAGAAACGAAACGAGATAGACTAATGAAATTTGGTATGTTTTATTAGCACCCAAATTGTAGATTTGTGTCAGATTTTCAGTGAAATCCGTCTGTGTGTGTGTGAACGCGATAACTGAAAACCGCAATGAGTTCAATGAATAACAAATAACCCAAAAACACAAGCTAGGTGAATGCATTTTGGTGTATCTTTTTACACCAAAATTGCACATTTATGTCAAATTTCGCAACACATTCGTTGAAAGTTGGACTGGATAACTTAAAATTACAATGAGGTACGTGAATGAAATTTGCTCTTTGGTGTCTACCTACAATTTGGTCTGTAATACTTATCTTACAAACCCAAATGGGCTTAACAATGTAGAAATGCAACAAATTTGTAAATTTTAACAAGAAAAGATGTTCAAACAGTAGCGTAGCGACCGGGGGGCAAGGGGGATATAGATACCCCGGGCGCCAGTTTTAGGGATTTAAGTTAAAATGTGCAGAAAAGGTAAATGTTTTTTTATTTGATTTGAAAAAGGGATTTGGGGGGATTTTCAGCTACAAAGGTTATTATCCCCTGTTCATTCCAAAGTTCTTTTCAATCCGTAATCAAAAAGGAAAGAAAAATTGAAGTCAAAAGATGGTCTAGAATTATTGCCGATCTGATTCGGTCAAGTAAAAAAAAATGGCGCCTTCTTAGAAGTGCTTCCAAATTCTTCGTTTAATGTTTTCTGTGAGCAATGAAATCATTGGCGCCTTTATTGCTTGATCATGGAACTTGGTATGGTGACAAACATAATTAAAAAGAAAAAATCTGGCAAAGTTGTCCCACATGGCAAAGTTTCTTTAGTTTACAGTATTTGGTTAAATGAGTCCCAGAAAATTCAATTCATTGCAGTCAAAATTATAATACATTAGTTCAGCAGTGGCGTAGCGACCGGGGGGGGGCAAAGAAGGTACCCCGGGTGCCAGTTTTAGGGGGGCCCCCATGGAGTCAAAACATACTGAGTTTATGTCACTTTTTTTAAGCCAGATGATGAGGGGGCGCAAAAATAATACCATTCTCCTGGCTAAGTTTACTCTTGCTAAGCCACTGATCATTGTGACAAAACGTTAATGAGTTTATGACACTTTTTAAAGTCAAATATCATGAGGGGGCGAAGAAATACCATGTCCCGGACGCCGTTTATACAAACTAATTCATTGATGGTGAACGGGATGGGCGAAAAAATAATATTATGATCCGTGCGCCATTTACGCACGTTACGCCACTATGTTCAAATGGCTACTCTATTTTCTTTACTATTTGACGAAGGTAAACGCAAAATGTGCCATATTGTGTAAGTATGCGAGAAAGTCATGGGGAGATTCCCACTAATTCTTATCTATCTTACTCTGTACGAATAGGTACTTTCTTAGACGAAAAGATTTCCCTCTCTTTATTTTGTTGTTATAAAAATTTGTGTTTCTCTTTTTATTTTATCAAATTCATACTGACTGATTCTTTATCATCTTTATTTAAACTTGATTTTGTGCTTCTGAACTTTCATCTTCAAACTTTAAAAAGCTTCTTAAACTTTTTCCACTTGTGATCTGTATTCGGGTGGGGAAAATGTTAGCGACTCTATCTAAGGAAACGAAGCAGTAGTTAATAATAGACAAAAGGCAATTTTCTTAAAAATTTATATTTAGGAAATTTTGATGAAATATTTTAAGACAAGAGAATTTTCGTGACTATTTTTACTTGCAAACGCGAAAGAGCCTGGAAAAAAAAAAAGCCCATGTGAGAATTAGCTGACGAGAATTTTCAATCCGTCGATTTAGTCTCAGAATCTTCGAATTGTGTGTGAAATGAAGGGGGTGGGAAGACCTTAACGTAACTAACTGAATCTATAATTTTGTGGTGTTTTTTTGTTTAATTCTATATATACGTACTATTCTGACTTGCGTACCACTGAGTGGGCGACTCGGGGGGCGGTCGCCTCCCCTCTTTCTGCGGAAAAAATTAAATTTTTATTTCATTTTATCTGCTAAAAACTAGGAATTATATAAAAAAATAATAGTATCCTGGAAAACTATCTAATTTTGTAACTAAATTTTTAAATTTTGCTCTCAACCCCATATATTCCTGGGTACTTTATGTGTCTATAAATTTTTTTTCCACCCAACCGTCGCTACTGCGCATACTAATGCTAATAATCAATTAATCTATTTATAAAAAGACAGATAATATAATAAACTAGAATAAATCACGGGAAACATTTGCCCGGTTCCCCGATTTATTCATTGTCCCGACCTGAAACGATCATTAATTATTTCTTTATTTTTATTTTTTATTTACAAGTTTAGAGTGTCGGTAAAATGTTTCTGATGAATGTGTGGTCATGAAAATGTTTTCTTCTCAAAAAGGGAGGCGCGAGTATTTATATATATATATTGACTTCGTCACCGGAGAATCGCTATTTCGATTCTCCATTCCAATTCTTCTCTACTAAATAATTGTAAAGTGCATGCGGGCAACATGAATATGATTATAATACTAATGCATATACTTTGCTTTAGATAGTGAAATAAGGTTTATAATTAACAAGCCTACGTGTCAATAAGCACAATTTTCTCTAAATATGTTAATGGTAAGAAACGAAAGTCATTGACAAGAATTAACATTTTATTTTTATTTTCTTGTATTTTCAATGAAAAAAAAAACCAATTATTGATGAATATTGTATAATGAAAAAGAGAGTAAGAAGAGCAGGGGCTTTTTGCACTGTACCTTTCCCATGATTGTATCTAATATAAATCACATATGCTGGTTTTATTACTTTTTAAAATGGGATTTTGAGCAGTATTTGTGATATATTTTATTGTAGCCGATTCCTTCTATCCGTTTCATTTAAGCATTCCAGACTTTCAGTGCTTTATCTATAAATTTATTTATTATTATTTTTGGTTAAGCAAGATGCGAAAAGTTACATTTTTCAAATTTTTTTCTTGTTTTATGAAATATTAAGCCTTTTACTTTAGATTACGACTTTTGAGGGAACATAAATTTGTACATAAATTAATTATGACTTTCATATCACAATTAATTAATTTACAAGCTATTACATTTGCTATGAAAGAATAAAGTTTTAAAAATTGGGAAAATAAATTTAATAAAAACTTGAATTTACGTGCCGCATATTACCTATTTGAAGTACCAATCCATGCCCGCTAAGAAAATTCTCTCTATTTCTGTCTATCCTGACTTAGATAACTATTCCACCATATAATAGTGAAATTTTTAGTTCTACCTTCCCTCCCCACCCGTGTCGTAACAACAGTGGTTGGACCCACGCGCTACGCAAGGTCATACCAGTACACCATCCTCCCCTCGTGGCGCGCGAATCGAAAACCCTCGCTCAGGCTTCTCCCTCCCGTGGATGAATGAATGCATGAAGGTGTGCTAAGGGGAGGGAGTGCATCCACCCCCCCCCCTTCAGAAGGAGGGGTTGGTTGTAAAGCGACTTCGAATATTAACTTGACTGGTCTAGCGGGTATACTGTGTCTGTTTTGTAAATCTGATCGCTGTGTTTATATTCTCTGCTAGTATTGTCCAGTGAAACCGCAGTAGAGATCATAAAAACCCGCGCAGTTACAAATGTTTCTTGCACGTGGAGGAAATGGACAGTAGGTTTTCATTTGTGTGTGTAAGACTGCGCCAGATTACGGGCTGTCAAACGATATGTCGGCTGTGATGTGCATTTAATATTTTTGTACATGAAGCCCATGTTGAATTCGGGGATTGGATTCCCCGGTCCCCAAAATGACCCCTTTTATGCATCTCCTTTTTCGAATTATTTTAGGAGACACACGCCGTACTTTGGGCAGCCAGACTACCGAATTTATGAAATGAATAAACGTCTTCAACAGAGGACAGAGGTAAGTTGTTTCGATTGTCTAACAACGCAATTTCTTGATTTTATATAAGTCTGATTCCTAATTTTTTTTATAAGCTTTTTAATTGCGAAGAAATGTATACTCTTAACCTGCTATGTGTTGTGATTCAGATCAGAGAGAAGGACTAATGCTCCTATTGTATTCTAAAGTCATTTTAAATCTGAGTGATATACGATTTTTGCTTATTTTGGATTCTTCTAAATCTCAAGATTATTTGTATTAACTCCTTTCATTTGGTATGAATATTGTTTTTGGAAGATCAGCTATCTTTAGTATTCATTTTTAGGCCTACTCTATTATTAAAGATTCAACTATCCTAAATAAATTAATTCTGCCCTAATAAAAATTTAAATATATTAATAAGCATTTAATGGAAATGTAAGCTTATGTAATGGACAGAAGAAATTGTGACGGATTTTTACTTATAGTATAAATAAATGCATAATTTTTAACTTATTTTTAAATATGTATATTAATAATTTACTCGGTCACTGCAAATCATTTTTCTTAAATTTCTCAGCTCATGTGATCCACAGAATCACATGCATAGAAAAATCACCATAGATATATTTAAAGAATAACTGCCTGGTCTTAATGAAAAGTAATAAAAATAAAATTTAATACTTAATAATATAAAATTTAATACTTGTTGCCACTTGTAATGATGTTCTATTCATCCTTTACATAATGAATATTATGATTCAGTATTTATAGTTCTTTCCTAATAGTCTCAACTTAGTCCATCAGTATAGTAAATCTTTTTAATATCTGAAGAGACTTATATAACATTCTAAAATTTTATTTAAGGTTCAAAACACTGACTACATTTACGACGAGTAGAACGGTGTTTCTTGTTAGAAATCAAGAAACAAACTAAAGCTTAGTCACCAACTTGTTGGATGATGTATTAATTGTATTTATACATTACTACATTGTCAGTTTCAATTAATGAGGGAAACAAATTTTGGTCCTTTCCTGAGAGAAAGAATTAATTAGATTAAGTAATTTTTATAACAATTTCTTATGGTTATACAAACTGCTGAAGAACTTAACTATATTTAGGAACAATGAACTAGAAAATGCATCTTACAATACTTTAAAAGATCTAGATGAATGGTAATATTTTTTGTACAAAAACATTTTTGGCTGTACTGTACCATTTGATGGTTAAAATCATATTGTTGTTTCTCCAATATCACCACAAGTGTGCAGTTGCAAGTCTGCCAACTGAGTGTTTTAATAACTGTTGTTCCTTGAGTTTATACTCTGCAGTCCATGACTTTTATTGACTATCGATGATAGCAACAAAACCTCGGTAATGTAAACTGCAAAAATACTAAAGTTTTTTTTTGAAAGTTAAACATTCTGTTCTGATATGCCTGGATTTGGTTCTTAATCATGATGATCAGCCCAGTAACATAGCAAGGGTAACTGGCGTGTGGGGCATAACCTTAATATTTTTGCCCCTGCATAATATTTTACTTTTAAATGTGACCTAAACTCGCTAATGTTTTGTCCCCATGGCGCTCCCTAAACCTGGCTCCCGGAACATCTATACCCCCCCCCCCTCTTGTCCTCCGGCATTACGCCATTGGATCAATCTTAGTTCATGCATATTTTGCTAAGGCAACACATGCATTGTTACTGTCACAACTTGAATATCATCGCTGGAGTTTCAATACCCTTTAAGGTTACCTTTAAGAAATACGGATAGTTTTTGTTAGGCGTTTCTTGAATGTTTTCTCACCTGATGTGTTCACAACTTACAACTTTGTAAAATAAGACTTCAATGTGGACAACCAAATGTAAAAATTTGAGGCAATTTTTTTTTTTTTGTTTAGATTAAATATTAAATCTTAGTTGGTGTCATGCAATTATGACCTTTATGGATTTCCATGGTGGGATTGGTTTGTCTTCACCAACCCATGCCTATCCAACTGTTGAATAATCATAATGATTATATTTATAGGTGTATGGGGTATCATTCTCTTTGTGTATATTTAGAAGTGTAACCCTTATGTTAAATGTTGCATTATCGGCGACAGCGGAGCGCAAAAGGTTAACTTCATTCTTAATTGCTGGTCTGATACAATATTCATAAATAACTGTGAGAATAAATTCTAGTTATATAGAAAAGAGCAAGTCTTAAATTTTTTATTGAAACCATGTTGAAAAAATTATACTACATCTATTAAATATTTTTGCAACTAAGCAAAGTGCTTTATAGCATTAAAAAAATGGGGGGGGGGGAATGTTAAGGGAAATTTGCTATAGATTGGTTGTTGTTTTGTGAGAACCTGATCAACTAGTTATGGATTTTATTTTTATAAATATTTTGATTTTATTAGAAACAAACACAAATCTGTTGAACTTTTATAGTAATAAATTAGTAGTGTGCATTTTAAAGAGCTTTCTTTTTATATTTCTTTTTCAGGATAGTGACAATTTATGGTGGGATGCATTTGCAACAGAGTTTTTTGAAGATGATGCTACTTTAACCTTGACTTTTTGTCTTGAAGATGGCCCAAAGAGATACAGTAACATATTTTCCCTCTTTTGATTTCTCACCATTTTTAGGCACATAAATGTGTTCAAGTTTTTTAGCCTTTTCTTTTTAATTAAAAGAAAGCAATTTCAAATAACTATTTGAATTAGGTTGAAATAATTTTGTTAAATTTTTTATTTTAACCTTCTCGGTTCTAGTGTCGCCAGTGGGGGAGACACTTAACCCTCTGAGCGCCCAATTATTTTGAACTTTTAGCTATCAGGTTAGAAAACTTAGCTTTTAAAGTAAATTAATCAATCTTTTTTGTATTTAATTATATATATGAAATCGTAAGAATATTTTATTCATGATTGTTTAAGAAAATATAAATACAAGCTAACTGCTTTTGAACTGAACATGAAAAACGGAAAAAGACGTTTGCGCCGCTCGGAGGGTTAAAACAATTTTCAAAAAATCCATGACATTCATTGAAATACTTCTGGATTTTAAAATAATGTTTAAAATAATAAAATGAATTTAAATGTTATTTACTACTGTGTATGTCCAAATGTCTCCCATAGGAGGCAAAAGTTTTCTCAAATTTAAATATTTTTTTAACATTTTCTAATATGTATTGAAGTATTTAGAAATAATTACCACAAAAATGAACAGAATTTATACTTCTAAGTTGGGCCTTGGACTGTGAAGGTTAGAATGATGATTCATTAAGTTTATAATAAAGTAGTCCGTAATGCCAATTTAATCAAATAGTGAATTTTTATGAAAAGTGTAATAGCATATCTGTCAAGTTTTTCCAAAACTAATATATGTAGTTATTTAATTTTGAGTATTTTTACTTTAAAGTTCTTTTACAAAGTTATTTGTTTTTAAATAAATATATGATTAGGTTCATGTTCTGCCAAAAAATTACTACATTAATGAATTGTGAGTAAGTGCGCATTGAAATATTATTCGAAGTTTAACATCTATTTGAGTGTAAACTTGTTATAGCATTAGGATGGGGAAGCTGCAGCCTTCTTGGGTTTCTTATGAGGCCTTACCACCAGTTATTTACAATTTGCATTGAAATATATAATCTTCTGTAGTATAATAATAATTTCAGAACAATAATCCATAAGATTCTGCTTGCGCGGCCCTTTGCCCAATTGCTGAAATTTAATGAGGTGTTTCGGTGCAAAAAGGTTTCCCCACCCCTGGTATAGCAACTTGTTAATGTCAAAAAATGTTTATTGTACATTGTAGCAGGTCCTGTAATTGCTAGGAAAATTGAATTTCCTATTTCAGCACTGATGTGGAAGAATAAATTCTTTTCTTTTTTTTTTTTAATCAAACTTATATAAATTTTAAGAAAACCTAATTTGTAAATGGTGAGTAATGAAACTTGTATTTTGAGTCTGTATCTAATATAAATAATTTTCATTGAGTCTTTGTTTTGAGCATTTTTAACTGAGAGCTTTTATTAAATAGTTTAAACATGTTTCATTTTAGTTGAATCTTGTTTCTTTTCAGCTATTGGAAGAACATTAATTCCACGCTACTTTCGAAGCATATTTGAAGGCGAAGTCACAGACTTGTATTTTAGCCTCAAACATGCCAAGGAATCTTTCCACAATACGACAATAACTTTAGACTGTGATCAATGCACAATGGTTGCTCATCATGGGAAACCCATGTATAATAAAGTAGGTTCTTATCTTTGGGAATATATAACTTTCTTTGTTGTCTTTCTAATATTTTTATTTATAAAATGTCTTATAGTTATTTTGTATAACTTTTTTTATGGTTGTTTAATCTTTATACTAAGATTCAAACGTCAAAATTGGGAAATTAGTTTTTCATAAAGGCAAATCATGTTGAAGTTGTGAATGGATTTTATGAATGAAGGGGATGTTAGTCTAAATGATATGAACTTTTATTTTATTTTATTGTTCTAAGTAAGATAAGATTTGAAGCATTAAATAAAAAGCTTCTTAAAAGGTTAGATCATGAAATTTCTTGGGTTCCAGCTCAGTTCAATTTTTCTGTTTTACGTCATTTTTGCAAAGGCTTCAAAGATTTAGGTGTACTTTGATTATATATTCTTTTGTTTCTTTTCAGTTTTTAACCAACTACTTTGTGCTTGAACATTTATTTGATTAATGCTGATTTTGCTTTCAGTGTTCTTCCAAAAATGTAACCTCGTAGGACAATTTATTATATTTTTATAAAAAAAATTATAATTTTTAAAAATATAATTCTGAATTTAATCAAATGTTTAGGGTACTTCAATTCAAGTTTAAAATAATGTGTATGAGAATACTATTCTTAAGCTTGATTTTTAAAAAAGTATATTTTTTATAAGAGTAATTGAGGATTTACTAAGGCTTATATAATCATTTTTGTATACCATTACTGTGACAGGAAACAACTAACAGTATTAAACAGATTTTACTAATTACTAATATGATTATTTGTATTTTGCTGCTTTTATTTGCTTCTATAATTGCTTTTTGCTTTATGGGTGCTTAAATTTCTTGTAACTTTTGTTATTTTATGTACCTTTAAATATTGAATTACTTAGTTAAATTTCTTGTTGAGATAAACCTTAAAAGTTAGTTACATGTAAATTTTACAGATTTTAGGAGGGCAGTACCCAAATGAACTTATGAAAGAACAGCTTGCCAAAGATAATGCTGTTGTGGTAAGCATTGTTCCTAATTTTGGGGGGGAAACAAGTATCTAAAATGTGCCTCGTTCTTCGATAATGGCTATCAAGTGTCTGTAGACTTTAATATTGGAATTTACTGCCAAAAGGAAGTAGTCTAAAACCATACAAAATAAAAAAAATCTTCTGATTATCTTTTTAAAAAGCTAAATTTTAAAGGTACATGATTTTTGCTGTATTATTATTTCCTAGTTTATTATGCTTTTTGGTGGTAATTTTCAATAGCTTGCTTCATTACTAACATTTATTATTTTTTAAAAATTGGAACCTTCTTTATTGGTTAATATTATGAAAGTGTTGCAGCTGAATGTATATTTATTACGTTCATTTGACCAGTGAATTTTAAAATAATTGCTTGTGTTTAAAGATAATTTTAACAGTATTTTATTCATGACAAGTCCAAATTTCGAGGAAAATTATTACCATGAAAAACTCTCCAAAGAGGTTTATAACTACAAATTTATTTTCTGTATGTACAGAGTTACTGTAACTGAATTGGATACTTCAACTTCTTGCAGCATTTAATTTAATCATTGAGAAACAATTGCCATTGTGTATTTTCTTTCTCGACCTCATAACTCTCTCTATTGTAGAGCAACCGATTCAGAAAATCTCTGCACTTTTGCGCATGCGCCAGGTGGAGTTATTTTCAACAAAATAGGGGGAAAGTGAAGAATGGAAGGGTGACGTTTATATTTTACTGAGCGTGATCTAACAAAGAACTCTGGAAATGCGCTCATATGACTCATTGCCTGACACCCCTTTCCAGTGTAAAATCCGGTAGTCTCGAAATCCGTTGTTGAACAGTACTGATCATTTACCATTTAAAAAATAATGAATTGTAAGATATTTATGTTATTAGAGGCATAAAATGAATGGAATGCTACATGAAGAACTTTCAAAAATTCTTTGTGCAGGACATGATAGTCATGTGTTGGTTATAAAATTTATTGATAAAATAAGTTAAGGAATATTAAATAAATGCTCCTGAAGTTTTAGTTAATTTTGAACTATTTCTCAAATTATTTTATGGGAAATATTATAGATCAATACTTATTTTACTATGAAATTTATATGTCATGCGATTCTAGACTCGCAATGTTAATAATTGCAAGTAACATTAATAATAACTATTATATTCAATTGTTTGCTTACTTTTTTTTGTGTATGCTTTCCTTTTTATTTTGCTGCATTATTTTATTGGAATCAAGTTGGGGCTTTAGAACTAATTTGTAGATTTTTTAAAAAAAAATAATAGCTCCCTTTTTTCTTTTCAAAATGATCTTACTTATGTCTTTCCTTACATTTTTGTTAAACACAATGGAACTGTCCTAATTCGAAGCTGATGGGACCAGAATAAAAAAAATTGTTTTATCTAGAACACCAGATTAATAAAAAGCTGGGTATAATCATGAGTGCAACAAGAGATAACAAATAGTTTTTTAACTGAAAATGTCGGATCTAATTTTAATATTTAACAATTTTAATAAATAGTACATGATAAATAAACAAACAGTGTGCAATTTTGATGAATAAAGTGATAATTACAATTTAAAAAATTAATGATTTTAATAAATGAACGATTGTAATAAATAAACAATAAAAATTAAAAGTACAATTCACTTCTAGTGTGTGTTCAAATCTTTTTAAAAAAGTGAGAAATTTTTTATTGCTTTTTTTCATTGAATGTTTTGCCATGTGCAATAGAACAGATTAGTTGGATTTTAGGTGCATGCATATTTAACTAACAAAACAAGTTGGAAATAATAACAATTTTAAGTGTGACTATGAATTAACCAAAATGAATTTGAATTATAGGTAATATATTAAAACGACATAAATAGGATATTGAAGGTCCAGAGAAAATTCTGAATTGACGACAAATTTGAATTGAAAACATTTGAATCAACAAATTTCGACTGTATCTGAATCCCATTTAAAATCTTTCATACAAGTGGTCTGCTTTCATATGTGTAATTAAAAATTTTTTAAACTAGTAAAATGCTATTTTTCATTCTTCGGCTCAATTCTAAATTTCTTCTTTTCTTTGAATTCCTAGGTTTGTACAGAAGGACGCCTAATTTTAGAATTTACATTTGATGATCTGATGCGGATCAAATCTTGGCATTTTGCAACAAGACAACATCGAGAACTGGTCCCTCGTAGTTTAATTGCGTTGCAGGTAACGCAGGTTTGTGTAAATTTGGTTGTCTGCTAAATTTGCATTGACCCAGTTGTTTATTTAAACATGTTATTTTTTTTTATTAATTATTAAAATATTGACATTTTATAGCGAGCTGCAAAATTAAACAATTGTGGAAGTCTTTAAAAATCGTTGTTTATTTAACCCTTTAAGTGTTTTACATGTATTTTTCCATTTCTGATATTGAGTTCAAAAGCAGATGCTTCATGTTTATATGCATAATTTCTTAATCTACCATGGATAAAATATTTAACAATTTTTAGAGACTTTATTAAACAATAAAGATGCAATTATTCACCTAAAAAGCAAATTTTTAAGACTTTAAAGCAAGTACATCAAAATAGCTAACCACTCAGCGGGTTAAACATAGCGCTTGTATTCATGAAAACATTCTTGATAAAATTGTTATTTTGTAATCAAAAGTGAAAATGAAATTTCAGTAGACTAGTTGCGCTACAGAAACAACTAGATACAAAATATCTTATTTCATTATAAGTGAAATAATTTAGAAACCTGCGGCCCCCCCCCCCCTACTGTATAAGAACTGTTCCCCTCTTCTAGATGCTAAATAATATCTGTTAAAAGAATAACCATTCTCACTGGGAAAAGCTAATTACTTATATATAATTTTAAAATTAAAGAAAAATTAATTTTGTTCACTATATTTAATGTGTTTGGTTTAATCTTTAAGCAATAAAAATTTAAAAGTCTTTTGCCTTCATTTCAAAATAATCCTGTAAAAAAAAAAGAGAGAGAGAGAGACTTCCCTAAATTAATTATATCAATTTTAAACCGTATATGCATTTCTATCATTTAAATCTGTTTTTTATTTTAAAGGAAATAAAAATTCATGCAAATTAGTAATTACTTAATTTGAGATCAACTGAGGCTGTGCATGCATTTTAGGTATATATAAAATGCAGCACTTACTTATTTCATTGGCAATCAATTTGCAAGGTATTTTGGCAGTGTTCAAAGAGAAGCATGTTCTTTTATTTTTTAATATTGATTCAATTAAGATTGTAAAGGTTTTGCATTGTTTTTATTTTGCTGTGTAACTGTCACTAATTTTACATCATCTGCACATATCATGTGAACAGCCATATCTACTTAAATTTTCTTTCTGAAATGTGTCAATTACTGATAATTTTTTTTATTTCAATTTCATTAATTTATATGGTTTACTTTGATATCTTTTAGGCTCAACAACAAGACCCCGCTATGCTAGAACAGTTGTCCAAAAACATTACACGACAGGGGCTTACAAATTCTACTCTCAATTACCTCAGGGTATGTCTGTTTATTAAAACATGTTCCAAAAGGTTCATGCAATACTGATTATATATTTGTTTTTTGTTAAAAAATATTGGATTGATATCGTTGAAAGTAATTAAGTATTTAAATACTTGTACTTCTATTATCCCCTTAACTGCCTAGGAAATCTTACAGGATTCCCTCCCCAGTGCCACCTGTAAAACTAAATTTTTATTGTCACCCTCATAGTAACATCAAACTTACCTTGGTCAACTTCCTCCTAGGCAAACTCCCTTTTAAAGGTCAATTTATTGCAATCAAAAGCTGTGGGCATAGTTATGTGGCTGTGAACAAATTTCAGACGAAGGTATTTTGTAAAGATATATATATATATACATCCATAGCAGTTAAGGGGTTAACGCTATCGATATAAGACTGTCCCATACATCCCTTCATGCAAACGACAATAGCCTTCCGAATGTCACTTTGAAATTTGCACCCCCCTTTTGTTAAGTGTGATTGATTTCACACCATCTAGATAGCAGATCATCTAGTTAAAGAAATGGTTGACAACCGGATAATTGAGGAATCATCAGGCCCTTGGGCTTCTCCTATTGTGCTTATTAAAAAGAAAGATGGTTCAACATGATTCTGTGTTGACTACAGGAAATTGAATGAAATCACGAAAAAGAACAGTTATCCTTTACCATGAATAGATGACACCCTGGATGCTTTGAACCGAAGTCAATGGTTCATGACATTGGATTTAAAAAGTGGATACTGGCAAGTTGAGATCCGACCTGAATATAGAGAAAAGACAGCTTTCACCACCGGACAAGAACTTTAGCAATTTAAGGTAATACCTTTCGGATTATGTAACACCCCAGCTACATTTGAAAGACTAATGGAGACAGTACTACCTGGATTATTGTCTGAAGCCTGCTTAGCTTATCTGGATGACATTATAATAGTAGGACGAACATTTGAAGAACATCTAAATAACCTTTGTAAAGTATTCCAGAGACTACAAAAAGCCAACCTTAAGTTAAACCCTAAGAAATGCAGGTTCTTTCAAAAGGAGGTTGCTTACCTCGGTCACATTATTTCAGCAGAAGGAGTTAAAACCGATCCAGAAAAAATTAAGGCAGTAGTTGATTGGCCTCGTCCAGACAAAATAATGACCTCCGAAGTTTCCTTGGGCTTTGCACCTATTATCGTCATTTTGTGAAAAATTTCTCTACAATAGCAAAACCTCTACATAAATTAACTGAAGCTAAATCAAACTTTTAATTGGACAGATGAATGTGAGAAATCTTTCAATAGTCTAAAGCAGTCTTTGACATCTGCTCCTATTTTGACCTACACCTGTATTGACAAAGATTTCATTTTGGATACGGATGCTAGTAATGAAGGAATAGGAGCCATGCTGTCCCAGAATATTGGAAACGAAGAACGTGTCATCACTTACTTCAGCAAGAGCTTGGGTAAGCCAGAAAGAAATTATTGTGTTACACGTAAGGAGTTACTGGCCATTGTTAAATTTATAGAGCATTTCCATCACTACCTCTATGGACGGAAATTTCTTCTGTGAACTGATCATGCTTCTTTAACCCTTTGTGGCGCAAGGCATTAAATTTTTTCAAATATGATGAAACAACATCATGAATGGGTTTAGTTTATTGTCTAGACATAGAAACTACTTATTATTATTTTTTTAAACTTGCTTCATTCCGAGGGGGGTTGTCCCCCTTTGGGGTCACCCCCTTCATATGAGAACACCTTAGATATAGCCACCTTGATTCACTCAAGAAATATTGTTGAATCTTACAGAAAATCATAAATTAAAACTAAGAATATTGGAGGAACATTTTTGAGTTAATTTTGCTAAAATTGTAAACATCCAGAACTGAAAAAACTAAATTCAGCGAGAAATCGCTTCGGAGAGTCCTGCAACAAAATGATACTGGGCTCTTTGGGACTTCTTACATCTTAAGGACGGTGTTCTTTATCGCAAGTGGGAAAGTGATGATGGAAGTTCCTGTCGGTGGCAACTAATTCTCCCAAAGAGTAGGATTCCAGAAGTTCTACGAGAGACTAATGACAGCTTAAGTGGAGGGCATTTTGGAGTCATGAAAACTAAGCAAAACACGAGCGATTTTATTGGGATCGACTTCGTGCCAACATTGAAAAATGGTGTAGAGAATGCCACGTTTGCGGAGCCCGAAAAGGACCTAAAACAAGGACTAAAGGTCACTTGCAACGCTATAATCTGGGCGCACCATTCGAAAGAATGGCTTTGGATATCCTAGGACCTTTTCCAGTAATAACAAAAGGCAATTGATATGTCCTAGTATTAATGGACTATTTTACCAAGTGGCCTGAAGCAATTCCCATTCCAGATCAGGAAGCCTCGACTGTAGCTGAAGAACTCGTACGAAGCTGGATTTTGTGTTATGGCGTGCCTATCATATTGCCTTCAGATCAAGGTACAAATTTTAACTCTGCCCTCTTTACTGAGCTTTGCAAGCTTTTGGGAATTCTGAAAACTCGAACTACCGCGTTACATCTCGAGTCTGATGGCATGGTCGAAAGATTTTAAATCATCTGTCTTTATTTGTTTCTAGGAACCAGACAGATTGGGATACACATTTGCCACTCTTTCTCTTGGCCTATAGGAGCACGGAACATGAGGTGACAGGATTGATTTCAGCGGAAATACTTTTTGGTCTAACACTATGATTGCCCTGCAATATTCTCTGTGGATGACCGAGTGAAACACCTACCTCGCCTAATGAATACATGAAAAATTTAGAGGCACGTTTGGAGAGCATACATGAGTTTGCCAGAGAGCGAATTAAACTGGCCAGCGAACGAATGAAAACTCATTACGACTCCAGAGCAACAGACCACCATTTTAAGGAGGGAGATCTAGTCTGGATGTATAACCTGAAGCAACGGAGAGGCTTGAGTCCCAAGTTACAACAAAACTGGGAAGGACCATATACTGTTGTCAAGAAACTGAACGATGTTATCTACAAAGTACAGTGGTCGCCCAATGCCAAGTCAAAAGTCATCCATATTAATCGGCTATCTCCATACAGGGCCGCTGATCATAGTTCTGAGTAATGAGACTGCCGGGACGTGCAGTCTTTGAAGAGGTTGTTAGCTATAAAGTTGTTTCCCTGAGATGCTAATCTTGGCGACCATTTTGGCGGCGACAAAAGGAATTTTTTAGAAGGACCTCAAACTTTCAACCATTTTTACTGGCTTCATGAACTTTCTGGAGATTATGTCACTTCCTACGTAATGAAGTAACTTCCTGTTGAAAAAGTATAAAAGCAAGCTCTCAATCCAAGAAGAGTTAGTTGGATTTTGATCAGCAAGCAAGCTGGTGAGCTGTAAGAAACATACGAGCGCTGAGTTGAGATTTATCGGTAATCTCTGTTGTGGGTTTTTACAAGTGCTGTTTTAATACTTGTGCTACGTTTCTTTTCCTAGAATAATAGTAAAATAAAGAGCTTTATTTTTTTAAATCCTGCTTATTGGATTGCATTCATGTACACCCACAAGACAATTTTGTTACAATATATATACACCCATGGCAGTTAAGGGGTTAACTCTATTGATACAGGACCGTCCCACACGTCCCTTCATGCAAACGACAATAGCCGTCCGAATGTCGCTCTGAAATTTCCACCCTCTTTTGTTGAGTGTGATTGATTTCACACCTGCGGTGCATGCTTTCTTCGTTAGAGTGGCTCGCCCAAATGTGTTTGGGGAAGAGGGGACTTTTCTTACAATTTAGACAATGCCAGCTGTTATTGTGGTTTTTGAGGGGGGAAGTGAATTTCCCTTATCTTGGATAGAGGAGCTCAGACGTTCCCGTATTTTGAGGTCCCTTTATTTCAATGGCCTTAGGAATCGGAAGGTTAATGCATTGAGTTTTATTATAAATTGCACCTTTTTATTTGTTTTGTGCCCAAAATCACAACGTTCAAAGAAAAAGAAGGGGAGGGGGAAACCAAACCCTGATTATATATATATTTAAAAAAAGTGTTTTTGCATGTTAACAAATTTTATTCTTACTGTATACTGTGATGTGTGGTAATTAAAAAGTTAAGTTTAATGGTTCTCTTTAGTTACCCTCCTCCCGTTACCAAACATTACAGGCTGAAGTACATTATTTAAAATATATATAATTGTTGATGTTTTAAAATAACATTTTGTTGTTATTTTATTTCTAGTTGTGTGTAATTCTGGAACCTATGCAAGAGCTTATGTCCAGGCACAAAGCTTATGCTCTCAGTCCGAGAGATTGTCTCAAAACGACTCTCTTCCAGAAATGGCAAAGAATGATTGCTCCACCCGGTTAGTTGTTTTTCTTTTGCAATTAGTTATTTAAATATGAAAAATATCATTTGTACAATGAATATATTCGAGATCAACTTTTTGTCATGAGATTTCATGAAACGTTTTAATTAATTTTATTTTTGATTTAGAAATTTTGAATTGTAATCTTTAATGTATATTTAAATAAATTAGATAGGTGGCATTTTTATTTAATTGCTTTTATTTGGGAAAAATAATTTATTAAATGTTGAAAGATAATTTATCATTTTTGGATACAGAAACTGTGTTTCAATTGTATTTATTCATATTTTTAAAATGGATATACATTTTGGGAATATGATTTAATATAACTTTATATTGTTTATCTTATATGAATTTGCATATGAGAAATTGATGAATTTCCATGTCTATTATAGTGAATATTTAATACACATGGAGTCATTTGGTTTTGATACTGAGTTAAATTTTTGTAATTGTTTTCATTTCATTAGTATTTTTAACTTAGTATGTCCTTCGTATATTTAAAATTACTGAAAGTATTAACACATTCTTCTGAAAAGCCATTTATTAAACATGCTTAATAAGTTTTTGAGGCTATAATAGTAATTCTATAATTGGAAGGCTTGCAATAGGAAGAATTACATTAAAAATAGAAAATTTAATTACAAAAATTTAGGTTATTTATGAAAAGGTAGAATTTTAGACTTTTTAAAATTATATTATTTGATAAATATTAAAATCATAATCTAAATATTATTTGACAAATTGTAGTTAACTTTTAATTGCTGCTGCTTTCTGAAATATATGATCAGCATTTTAATTGAGGGACTGCTATGTTACAAATAGATATTAATCAGACCACTCTTTTAAATGAAAGCATACAAATAATCAACAAGAAAAAATAGAACAAATTTTAAAAAGTAATCAAAATTTAAACTTTAAAGTATAACAAAAATATTTTAATTAATACACAATAAAATTTAAAGAGTAAAATTTAGGAAAAAAATAGATAAAATGAAGACTATGTTTAAGTAGTGTGCAATTGCAGCAGCAAAACAAAATACAGAGAACAATAGAAATCAAAATCATACAGAGATAGCCAAAAATAAATAAAGAAAGAAATAAAAATAAACTCGGAGTGAATCGAATACATCTAAAAACAAAACAAGGAATCCATTTTAGTCCACTTTTTCAAGGGCTAAGAACTATTCGAAATGGATTCAAAATAATATTTGGGAAATTTTCTGTAAAAATGAAAGTGATAACATGTGTATTCTTATACTGTTTTGCCAAGTATTTAAAAAAACTACGTTCAGAGTATTCTATAAAAATTACGAATATGAAATGGAGGACAATATGTGCCTTCTTATTGATCCTTGACCATGGAGAACACAGTATGCAATGTGCTTCAATCATTGATTTATATAATTTGCTCCTCGTAAAATTTTTATCTGTGTAGTGTAAATTGTTTTCAGAAAATCTTTTTTGTTAATCTGTTTCTCTTCTTGTTTTAATTGAAAACTTCATATTAACTTAAATAACTTATATACATGAATAATATTTCTGAGGCTAGATGCAGCATTTAATAAAGATTATATTTTATTTATCTGTTGGCATGATGTACATATATTTAATTCTTTCATTTTATTTAATTTTTGTGCATTTATTATTAGTTAAATTTGATTTGTTTTATCTTCTGTTGCATGCCATTATTTCTTATAATTTTACTGTGTTATATTTATTTTTGCTGTATAATGCTTCTAAAAAATACCGCACTATGGAGCTGGGTGCAAATGGTGGCTTTAATTTTCATTAATCTCACTAGGTGCTACTCACCGTCCTGGTCCAAATGACTTTAAAATGCAGCCGGAAGTAGGTAGGTCTCAAACAGTTGATTTGGGGTGTCATAAGTTTTTCCTAACCCACATGTTTTGGTGATGGTACACTTACTCATTTTCTGGGGTCATTTGGCTCATTTTTAAATCTTTTCTTTCCTTTCATATCAGATAGTCTTTAAAAAATGTCATGACCAAATGTTCACTTAAAAGCATTTTACAACTGTGGATGTGCATAAGATACTCGTTAAAAGTAGTGAAATTAAGTAAAAATTCAATTTTATTTTTGAAATAAATTTTTGCGTAATGAATATTTCACTTGTAAAATTTAATTAAGTGAAACTAGTATGAAAGCATGTTTAAATGCAAAACATGGCAACATTGAACAGAGAAATCGTAACTTTGACCAGTTCTGTTTAGAAACCAAGTCGTTTTTATTGTCAACTCTTTTATGTTTAATATATTGTATGATCATTAAGTCATTTTCATCTGTTATGACAATTACAATGGTATTAAAGAAATAAGAGAATATTTGTCAAAACTTAAGTTTTAATGGTTCATAAGTGTAAAATATTTCTGAAAAATCTCAATTTTGAGTCAATATTCTTTCATTTGATAAAATACATTGGGATTATTAAAGACAGGTGATAATTATTACAAATTGTGTTATTATAATTTTATTGTATTAATTATGCTTTTATATACTTATGGTGGCTGTGAAATTTATTATAGTGCTTACATTAGCTTTATTCAGACTGATAATGGTTGTAATAATAAAACCTTTAAATCATTTAGTTAATAACATTAAAATGTAATACTGGGTGATTCGTGTAATGCTATTACAAATTGCAAAAGAGTTATAAAAGAAGCAATTGAAAATGGAATTTTTTAATGCATGATTTTTCTGCTTTGTTTACTTTTTGCATGATTTTCTTTGCTTTTGCATGGCTTGCTTTTTGATATTTTGTGAAATGCTATAATTTTTTATCGATAATTCATCATAGTTTTTTTAAAAAAATCCTAAAAGTACAATTTTCAGACATACTTTGCAATTGCTAATTTATGTCTGTAATATTAGTATTATGTTGGAAAGTTCATTTCTGTTTTATTTTCATAGCAAAATATTCTTATTATGCTTTTAAATTTATTAGGTATTATTTAGATTATTATTACACCTAGATATTTATTAATTTAAAATTTATATTCTTGTAGAAACTCAACGTCCACCCAGTAAGCGACGGAAAAGAAAATCATCTGCGACAAATAATGCAAATAGTACCGGAACTGGTTCTGGCAAAAAGAAAAACATGTCTCCTGGTCCTCCTAATTTTTCTCTAGCATCACAGGTTTGTGTAAAGAACTTGCTTTTCTAAGATTCTGCAAAGGTATAGCAGTCATGTATAGGAATTCATTGTGTGATCGGTTGCCAGTTTATAGCAATGCTGAATTTTTCCCTTTCTTTTATAAATACAGATATGCATATTTTTGTAGGATTTTTTTTCTTCCAAATACAAATATTTATTAATATTTTCTGTCAATTTTTTTTTCTATCTTTAGAACTCGAGCTCTCAACCATAAAGGAAGTTTGTGTGTGGCAAGTATTTAGTTTTATTTTTTCTATTGTATTCAGCATTTTATTCCTTAACATAATACTTCCTTCATATAACAGTTTGAAAACAGCAGTCAACTTTCATTGGAACAATTTGCTCTATAATGTTAATCAGTTTGGTTCATGTACAAGTATGTAGTGAGAAGGAATCCTCAATTTTTATGGATTTTTCATTCATTCGCTGTTTTCATCGATATTCACATATGACTATTTAGTATTTATGTATTGAATTAGTTAAGAATCCATTTTTAAATAATTTCAGCTAAACTTGCCATAATTGTATGAAGAAAAGAATATATGTAAATATCTGTAATATTTCAGTGACAAATTTTTTTTCTCAAATTTAATACATTGCAGACTTGCTGTACACATAGGGCAATTTTTTTAGCTTTTTTGATTTTCATTAATTGCTAAACAATGAAAAGTTCTGTAAAGTGCAGTTTTGTAAAAGTATTGCATTATATTTCTTAGCTGCTTATAATAATTATACTAGTATTTTGTAGCTTATAGTTACACAAAATTCTAATGCTCTATCATATTGAGTCTGTCCTTAGAAAGATACCTCGAAAAGTAACCTTGCATGTGTTTCTGTCTAAGCTGTTTCTAATATTCATATTTCATTAGCATTCAAATTTTATAGCATTGTGCTGCATGATTTCTGTTATGGCTTTTCTTAATACGATTTCATAATGGAATGCAACTCTTAAAACTAACCAGTTATTTTTTAACTTTAAAATATCATTAGATCTCCATGAAGATCGTAAATTAAAGTAGGTATAGAAGCATTTTGAAAGACGATCTAATTTTTTTTTGTATATCTGTAAATACTTATTTTACCAATATATTCTGTTTTTGGCCAAAAGCATAATAAGCACTTGCCAATGGTGGATAATTAATTTCCAGCATTTGCTAATTTTAAAAAATGTTACATTCCACACATTGGATTATGTTTATTGCACTCTTGGTGAAAAACCAACTACTTGACTAATTGCTTATATTACAAATTGTTTTAATGACAGTTGACTGGTTTGTTTCTTTATTCTATAATTAATTTTGAAAAGACAGGTGAAATTGCCAGATTCTGAATAACTTTAAAAAATGCTGCAATACATTAGAATATTTGAAACTAATTCCTTTGCCACAGTTAACATTCATTTCCTAATTTTTTTTGGTATTAATCCAAACTTTTACTCTGTGTTTATTTGTTCAGCAGGCCAATATTGTCATGACTGATCTTTTCTTTGTGTTTGCTATGTGCCTACTCACAACTTCTTTAATAAAACATGTGATGCGCTGTCCTTTTCTTTCTCAGATTGTAGAAATTAACCCTTATTTTTTTTTTTATTTATTGAAGGTAGTAATGCATGTAGCTTCTTTTTCGAGTTACAAACAAATTCTGGCAACTTCACCTGCCTTTCTCCTAATATTTGGAGTTTTTAGTTTATAATGGCTGGAAAGTTTCCAGAATTTGTTTCAAATCACCATTAGTATTTTTAACTGTAGGTATACAAACTCTTAACCATTATTGATATATTTATTCATTAAAATCTAATTTTTGAATCATACTGGAATCTGGTTAGGAATATATTTTTTATAAATTAGAATATTCCTTTTCTTAAAATGCCTATCAGCCACTATTTCTGTAAAACAGGACTCGTTGAAATTTTTCTGCTGGTTAAGGTATACTTTGAAGGCTTGAAGTTAAGACAGTTAAATTTTTTCTGAGAGTGTTAAAGTTCCTACTAAGTCCTGAGCATTTATTCCCTTATTAATTGAATATTTATAGGAAAATGCTCGCAGACATTTTGAGCAATGGACATTTCAACAATAAAAAGAAATTAAATATTATGCAAGCGTATTTATTTGATAATAATATGATATACTTTTTGCAGTACTTTTTTTAAAAATCCTGTATTTTAGTAGAAAATGTATTTAAATGTTTTATGGTTAAATGGGGGGGGAGAGAAAGACCATCGAGAAGTTGTTAAACTGTTACTGTTTTTCTTGGGCAAATAATCTTATTAAAATTGAGTGTTATAGTAATTTTGTCTCCCTCTTCAATATTAATTGTATAATTCCAGCTAATCCTAGTTCTATTTTAAAAAAATCTATTTATATATTACTTTTAGCATTTAAAAGCCTTTCTTTTTTTTTTTTTGAAGACAGATGGAATATTTGAGGGCATTTTGACAGAAAAGTGTTACAAAAATGTACTCCCTCTGTCAGAAAATTTGTATACATTTTAAAAACATTCAAGATAAACAGATAAAATAAATAATTTAGTAATAAAGTAGTTTTGTTTGTATTTGGAAGTAACTTTTAAATAACATACAATAGTATACAAATATTTGTATTTGATTATATCAGAAATTTTGAATTAGAAAGAAAATTTGTTTTGTGTAAAATAGCATCCCGTGTATTTATGAAATGGACAATTTTGATGTAATAAGTATTACATTGCAAAGAAAAACAATTAAGCAATTAAATGAAATTCCTTTTAAAATTTCTCTTATCAGTATGACGAAGGTTCTCTGTGAGGTATGGGTACCAGCAAATTTCTGGATTACTTTGGCTAAGATAGTTAACTTCAACTGCAGGCCAGCAAATTTAGTATGTTCTTAAGAAGCCCCAGACAAGGTGAACTCCCCATAAGAAATTACTCTACATTTTTAATTAGTGTTCAGTACATAAGTAGTTTAATTTAGTACAGTAAATTTACTGAGGGGAAACAAAAAGTTTTCCCATCTGTAAACTTACTGTGCTTAACTAATAATTCGGTATACTGCATTTCATATACCATAAATTCAGACAAAAATTATTTCGAAATGTATACCATATTTTTGGACACAGGCAGTGAAGCTTAAAATTAATTTCAAGAATTTAGACCTGAACATAATATTTCAGCTATATTTTTTTCAGCATTTGGCATTTAATTGATGTATATCTTTTCCCCTAATAGGATGTGATGGTAGTTGGGGAGCCTTCCCTCATGGGTGGTGAATTTGGGGATGAAGACGAGCGTCTCATCACCCGCCTCGAAAATACTCAGTATGATGCATCAGCTGCAGCTGCTAATGGATTGGACGACGGAGATGAATTTTCTGGAAATCCTGTGGGCCAGGGGCCAAACCCTGGTGGCGGGCCTCCACCACCCTCTTGGTCTGGGGCACCTCCCTCCCAGCCTCCTGAACGCAATCAGACAGGAGGTCCAGGCTCTGTGCCTCAGCCACAAAACCAGGAGGACAAAAAACCATCTCCAGCTATTAGCCAATAAAAAGCAGGCACACTTGTGTTTTCATGCACTGATGGACAGTGGCTGAATGTTCAGCGTAAAGTATTAGCAGCTCTTCCAAGTGAAACTGTTTGTGACTTTTTATGTGTGTTCAATCTTCTGAACATGTAGGCCTAGCAAACAACAATTAGGTGTTGTACCCCTCCCAAATAGAGAACTGTTGTGTACAAAAAACAGCCGTGTTTGTTGTTTCTATGGCAATTTTACTCCTCATAGAAGGATTTTGTTTTAAAAAAAAGTGGTGATGAGATTTTATATATTGTGGGTGATTTTATTTTCACTGCAAAATTAAAGGATGTTTGTACATATAATCGTGAAGCATCATTTCAGTGGCACAGCTCATTTAGTAATTTTGAAAAATGTTTTTGCCATGTCATTGTATATTCTCATAAGTACACACACATATTGTTTTGTGTTATGATACTTGATTAGATTTATTTCCAATTTATCCTCTATTTAATTATTTTATTGACTTAAAAAGTACTTACATGACAACACATTTTCATAATAGTATTGAATCCACTTTCTTTTGTTTGTAAATATGCATCCCTAACATCACAACATACATCCTTTAATTTTGTCTTCATACAGTGTTGCATTTTATACACAAAATTGAATCTCTAGACCAAATATTGGTGTGACTTGTATTTATAACTGGCTTTTGTGGTAAGAACACGTACAGTGTGAGTAGTGAAAATGTCTTGGAAAAAATAATAAAAAATTATTTTGAAAAATTGTTGATCTTTTGAAAGAAATTTGCACTGAAGAACAGGCCTTCTTTTGAAATTTAAATTGTCTAAAATTTTTGACTTGAAATTTCAGAAATATAATATTTGATTTGAATTTGTTTTACTTTATGTAATTTTATTTCTGCAAAGCGGATGTTTTAGCAATTCTCTTCACTACAGACTTTATTGTGAAGACTTGAAAATGAGGTTGGGGGTTCTGGGGTGTGTAACTGGGGGGATATTGGGTATGTATGGAAACATTGGTAACCAGTACTAATTGCTAAATTTCTTTTTTGACCTGTTTGTAAGTAATTTTGAATTCTTTTCAACAAAGCAAAAAATGTATGATTTGGCTCTTGCAGGGTTCATATGCTCCTTGAAAACGATTTTTATTTTCAAGCACTATGGAAACTCCTTTAATTTGGGTTTTACTCCTTATAAACTACTTGATTTTCAATTTTAAACATTTCTTTTAATAAATGTGTTCTACATTTCACCGATAAAAAGGATTCTAAATGTCCGCCTTATCAATTACCCAGTATTTTGCATTGCTCTTTCCACATGGTGAGTTGGAACTTGTCAATGGCTCTATTACATCACCCTATCCCACCCATGACCTTTATCTCACCCCGTCACAAATCCTGTGAAGTAACCTTTTTGCTCCTTCGAAAAATTTATGGCCCTCAACGCACCTACAACCAACCATGGAATGGTTCGTTGTAGCTGCCCTTCCCCCCCCCCCCCCCCAATGAAAATAATGTGGATTTGTCTTCGAAGGTCAAACATCTACGAGTTCAAGGACATTGGCAAGATAGTTAAAAATATTTCATCCGTTTCCTAATCATTTTGAATTCAAGGGATGCTCTATGGATTTTGTTCAGTTTTCTCAAAATACCACCCAACGGAAAACATAGCAATGTTTTAAGTACCCTAATATTTTTGTGTACTTTAAAAAGGATCCCTTTTTCATGCGTAAATATTGACTCCTTGAAAATTTTGAAAACTCTTTAAATACTCCTTTATTTTTAATTTAAAAAATCAGTAAGAACCATGTCTTGGAAAGATTGTTTTAATACAGGTTTTCTTAAACTGTTAAAAAATAATTTTCTTTTTACATTTTTATACATTAAAAATATTGAGTGCCTTACAGAATTGTTTATCAACCAGCATTTCTCTACAAATTCCATTAAAACAAACAGTGAACATTGGTATCATCAGTCAAAGTGAACTGCATATTTTAATATTTCCCAACAAGGATAAAAAGCAGCAATTAGTGAATAGAGGCAAATTTCTATGTAATATATCTTAGCAGTTGGATAAAGAAGGCTTTATTATTTTTCAAGTTCATGATATTGTACTTGATGGGAAATCTTGTATGAAAGGAAATTAAAGAAAGGGACATTACAAACAGTTTAGTGAAGCATATTTTAAATTGTGTAGTGTTTTTTTAGGGATTTAGTTTTTGTCCATTAATAAATAAAACTATTCATGATTTTGGTCATTTTCAGAGCTAAAATTTTTTAAGGATTCAGTTTTTAAGATATTCTTTATTTATTCTAAAAACGAATACAATTCTATTGGTGAGATGAAATATTTGGGTAACATGTGCTTAATATCCAAATTAAATGTCAAAAAGATGATGATGGTCAAATATATAGACATTCAAAGATGGTTCCAAACTTTTACTTCAGTAACTGGATTCAGTGGGATATAGTGACCTATACAGGCAAAGTTTAGATGTTTTTATTTCTTTAAGCCACTAGTAAAACATAATTCACTTTTAAATATACGAAACAAATATTTAGTTTATTTTTTCTTTTTCGATGCTATAGTTCAGTTTTTTTATAGTTAAAATTGGATTTCTAATAATTATAAAACATTTGAATTTTATCCTTTTTTCATTGATTAAAGGATATTGTTTTTTCCCCCAATTGATCTGGAAAAACATTCAATATAATATGGAATTATATTAAAAGCTAAGGTAAGATGTGATCCAGACTTTCAGTCCACTTACTGCATTTAGAGTAATTTCATGACAACAAACTGATTTCTTGCGTGTGTGCTGGAGAGAGGGCAAAGTGGAGGGGAAAAAATGAGTAATAATTTAGCTAATCTAATTAAATTAATAAATTAGTTCTGCTCCTAAAATTCTGTTGTGAAAAAAAAATTTCATACAAGTAACAGGGGTTTTATTTTAAATGACAATGTTTTTCTTTCTCTTAATTTTTAGTGCAAATATACTAAAAATTAATGACATTTTTATAGAGTTATGTGTAAGTTAAGTATGGGCAGTTTTAGACTTTCATCCGTATTTTAATAGCTCAAACAATGCAGTTTGCTATTTCACAAACAAGCATTGCTGTAGAAGATATTTCAGACATTGAACAGAAGTTCTCTTTCCTATGAACTTTTCAGATTAGATAGAAAAAAAAGGTACATAAAAAGAATATGAATGATTATGCTGTAAAGTAAGATGCTCTGCAAAAGAATTGTCAAACTACAGTAGAACTTGTCTATAATGATATTGTAGGGATCTAGAAAAAACATTGTTACAGGACAGGTTGAACATTTTTGCATCCAATATTTATGTTCGTGTGCATTTACTATTGTAATAACTAATTTCATTGCACTTACTGATTCATCTAACAAATACTCGCTGATATAAAATTGTACTTTATAAACTTGAAATTATTTAGACACTTTTTTTAAGAACTTCAGAGAATTTTAATAAAAAAAATTTATATCCATAGAAGTGTACATAAAAGAGAGATGTAAGCATAATTTTTTTCATAATAATATTAGTGAAAATAATCTGTTAATTTTGCATGCTTACTTGTTGACGCAAATAATACTTGCATACAGTTACTTTCACACAGTCCCAGACACACAGTACTTTTACAGTTACTTTGCATACAGTTTCACTTGAGACCATCTAAGGAGTTCTGATTGCGAATGAACAAGTTTGATAGCACATGAAAAAGAGACAACAAACATCTGTGCAATCGTTCCACTCGCTAGCCCCCCCCCCCCCCATTCTCCCTGTTACTACAGGCTCTGGTTTCTAGCCCCTTTCCCCGATTCTACTGTTATCCACATTCTGGACCCATGTGATGTCGTTTTTCAAGGAAAAAAATTGGTATTGTATTGTACCAGTTTTCTAAGGCCCATTTGGCTGGCCCAAATTGCTAAAGGCAAAATACTGGAGAAGCAATAAGTGGCTTGAAGTACAATGTAATTAAGTTAACAATTACTAACAATTAGTTAGTACCTCCTGCAGAGCAAGGTTATTGCTAACGCCTTGTCTGACACTTTTGCTTAGCACCTTCCTCTCAAATCGCAGATGTGTTGAACATTATCAACGCTCTTGGTCTGTGGTAGATACGTGTACAATGTCCTAATGGTACTATCACTGCACTTCTAGCTGCTAATCGATTTCTCCTGCATTTTGTTGCTAATGATTGAAACTTGGACGTTTTAAGTGGATCTATAGAGAGAAAATTACAGTTATAGAGGTGCATCCAAAAAGTGATTATTGTTGTAGGTCCAGAATAGATTGAGTAAATAGGAATTCTGAGACCAAAGAAAATATTGTTATAGGCAGGTTTATTGTTATAGACAGTATTGTTATACACAGATTTCGCTGTACTACATTTCAGTGATAAAAGTTGCAATACACTTCAATTTGTGTAAGATACTTATAGCTTTTTATCTTGCACATTTGTCATAGTTGTGGGATATTGATGTCCCCAAAGTTGAACTTCACATGACATCCATGAGAAACAAGTTGTTACAACATTTATTCTAGCTTTGAAATAACATTCAAAGTTATATCCTTATATCTCCTGTTAAAGTAAGATTATTATTAACTCTCAATAAACTAAGCTTAAAGATCTTTCCATCAAGTTGAACTTAGTAAAAATACAAAGATTTTCCAACCATATAAATAAAAAAAGTTTATAAGGTAAAAATTTCAAAGCCAGATTCCATGAGTTATTAAATAAAATTCTTTTTAAATTCAAAAATAACATTTTTTTTATTTATTTCATGTTGCTGTGCATTGAAAACCATAATTATTGAAACATTTGTAGATTTAATTAAATTTAAAAGCAGCATTTAGACCTTTTATTGATATTTGAATGATTTGTGCATGATTCGAGATAGATAAATGTGCATTATTTTTATCTTGAGGGTAAAAGTCACTAATATTTTTATTACTATCACACCTACTTTGAAGAAGTGAATGTAATGCAGAGTAGAGTGTCCATTTAAAAAAAAAAAATAAAAAATTAACTTTTTGTTTCTCTTTCTTAGACACCAGCCTTGCTTGTTTTTAAGTAATCTCAGATAATAAATCTATGTGATAAATAATATTAATTCACAGTCTCATCTTAAATTTCATGAATTAATTGAATATTAGTCAAATAAGTTTGCCCTTTTTTTAAAAAAGAACTAATCTAAAAATAACAAATCTTGAGGTGCTCATCTACAAGTAAAAATAGGCAAGAAGTGTGTGTCATACTCTTACTCTAAGTGGGCATGTCCATTCCTTTAGTAGATCACTTAATAAAAATAATGGTAATAGAAAAAGATGAAAAGACTTATTCAAATGAAATAAGATAGCCTAATATTTTGCCTCCATATCCCCTATCTCTACACCAATGATTTTCTCACTAATCATTCTACTTCTCACTTTTCAACAAAAAGCAAAAGGAAGATATTCTTTTCTTTTCCCATTTCATTATTCATCAAAGAAAGAATACATTAATTCCAATTTGTATCTCTGATGAGATACTAACAGAAATTAGCATCAGTTACCAATGCCAAAAAAAAAGATGTCCTTTAAACACCAAGAGACTTCTATGGTTGGGGTATATTGCTCAATGAAATTAAAGAATACACTAGTTTTCACTTTAAAATTTTAATTAAAATCCGAACTAAATACCAAATCATTTTCTTTGTTTGTAATAGTTTCAGCTAAGCTGAGATAGCAAAAAATTTGTTCATTAACAAATACTTCATAACATTTTTCTGTGAACCAGTGTCTAAAATACATCAAGGTAGACACAAACTGATTTTTAGGAATTTAATCAAAGCAATACAAAATAACCCTTTAGCATTCTGTTCTGTTTCTTTAACTTAATCATTGCCAAAAACTGAAGTAGACAGAACCTCATTATTCAAGGTTGGTTCTGATTTAGAATAAATGCTTCCATTGAGAAGAAAGAATCCATTGTTTTAATTATTACTTTTAAGTTATGATCATTAAACATGAATGTATTTTACTTATTTTTCACAATGTTTACAAGCTTGGAGCTGTTACACTTTTTAACCAAATGAAAGTTTGAAAGCCATGCAGAACATAGATTTAACAAATTCCATTTGTTTGTTTACATGCTACTTCAAACTTTTTGAATAAACTTCACGGATCACATACACTTAAAATTTGATAACGAAGACATAGCTTTATTCTGCTTATTTAATTTTTCATTGGATGATTTACTGTTCTGTAATGTTCTAGCATGATCTTTTAAGAATTTGATTAAATCTTTGATCTTTCTTCAAATGACGTTCGAGAGAAATACTTGGAAGTTCTCACATTCTGCTTGAAAATTTCTATATTATCCACCAAATTTAGTAATGCATATATTGATTCTGACTAGAGCCATAATAAATTCATCAGTTGTTTTCTAAGAACAAATATCTGTTCTCGTTGTAGAGTACCGTTCTTCAAGACTATATGAAATTATATAATTGCTAAATGAAATTGTGATACTCTGTGCGATTTTGAAAGCTTCAGAGATAATAAGTACATTAAATACTGTGAATTACTGATAGAAGAGTTTTTGTTCAATGCAGAATTAAATGAATCCTTGAATGTTATTTATTCACTAATATTACCTGCAAACATAGGTAACGATAACTTGGGCAGTATGACACTATCATTCACTTCTGGTTTTACTTTCTCACATACGAAGAGAAAGTATTGTAATCGTAAAAAAATTCGAGCTCGAGATTTTGACTAATCTCCACGTTTTAGATCCCTCCCCCGAAAAACACAATTTTGGAATTATGTCTGTCTGTGAACACAACTCAAAAACTATTAAAGCTAAAGGAATGAAATTTGGTATGTGATCTTCACACCTAATGTTTAGGTTTCTATCAAATTTTAGACAAAATACGTCATGGGAAGTCTGTCAGTTTGCTTGCCCATGTTCATAAGAACACGATAACTTAAAAAGCTAAAGATAAAATTTGGTACACAGTTTTATTCATCAGGAATGTAGGTCCGTATCAAATTTTGGACCAAATCCGTCAAAAGGGTGACTGTCTGTATAATCGCATACTTGCGTACATGATAACTCATCAACACAAAGACTTAGATAAATGAAATTTGATGTGGTTTTCTAACCTTAATTGTAGACCAGTGTCCGATTTTCGTTTCAATCAGTTGAAAAAAAGGCTTTTAAATTGCATATTCCCTTTTCTTACTATGATGCAAAAATACGCAACATATTGTGTATCGGCGCACAACCTTTGTAAACTTGGCACTACTTTACTGACTCAGCGAATTTTATCTCGCTTGCATTCTTGACCCTTACATATTGCAGTGTTCTGCGAAGACAATATGAATGACACTCGTGGTGCTCTGCAATTTTTAGGCGGGGGGGAGGGGGATAACACCTTTGTTAGAAAGTTTAGGGGAGACCACTCCTGCTGGTTGATTGCTGCAACTAATATTTTTAGATTTATGAGTGCCGATTAGATTTCATCAATATTTACTAATACCAACTTTTGTATTCAACAAGATTCTGATGATTTCATTAATACAATGAATATTATCTCACACTTTGAATATCTAATTGAATTCTTTTTCAATTCCTACTATTAGTTCACACTCTCCCTATATATATATATCTTGTTCAAATTTTGCAATCAATTTTAAACTAACTTCCCGATGAGCTGGAGGCTTGAAACTTTAAACATAGCTCAGAACTAGATGACAATGCAATATTAATTTGCTTTCTTGTCTGTATGTTTGTCTGTTCATCTGCCATTTCATATTTTGTATGACGCATGCACAATACGTTTTTCATTATATCTCGAAAACTATTAACATTAGACTTGGTTCTTGGGTATATGGATGGCCCATGGGATCATCGAAGCACCCCCCATATTTTAGCCATATCTTTGCGCATGCACAGTACGTTTTTCATTATATCTCGAAAACTATTAACATTACAGATTTGACGACAATGGGAATTTTCAAGATTCAATCGTTAATAAAATACTTTTTATTCATCCACTCAAGTTCAAATACATTTTTTTTAAACTTGTAGTGGATGACACTTGGATGTTAATACAGTTTTTTCAAATATTAATTCATTCATAAATTTAATTAATTTTAGTTTTATATGGGAGAAAAAAATTTCTAAATTAAAATTTTTCTTTGTTGACCTAAGTAGGAATTGACTTTAAATATATATATTTTTTTTATATTACTTGTTTTTCTACTTTTCAGGCAATTTTTTCAAAATTAATTATTTTTCTTTGATTTTTTTAAGTTGTAACCTCAACATTTTTTCTTACTAAAATTTTCACCTCTTCTATGTTCTCTCTTCAGCCATATTTAATCAAAATACCTCTTGCATCAGTTACAAACTAGGATGAGTTTAGTTATATTAATGTCCCATTTAGAAGCAACACGAAAGGTATTTTGGGACGAACCTCATAATTTTGAGCCTCGCAGACCAGGATGAGAAGTTGATGTTTAAGTAAGCAAATTATGACTCTCTTGCCAGCACAATAATCATGTAGTGGATGGTTAATGGTCCCACTGTCAGTGATGGGACATTCAACCTTGTAAGGGCTCCATACATGAGATGCTTGTTATTAGGATCTATTTAATATAGTTCTCAGTATGAATGTTATTATTTATGGAGATCCAGTCATATTAATTGGATGCCCAATAAGGCAGGGTGATACTTTGTGGTTACTTCAGTTATGAACAAGAGAAATTCCAGCAGCTGAAATTGTGGGTAATCCACAAAATGATCACCTACTAAACAGAGATGCACTATTAAGTCAAAGTACTTGAACACATTAATGGTACTCTCAACATACTTTAGGTTGGCTAAGACCAAAAATTACGAGTGTGAACTTTAATGTGACAATAACTGATGAAAAACAAAAAGCTATAAAATGGACTGCATAATCCAATTTTATTAAATAATAATTATGCCACATTGATCAAATTGTTCTTAAAACTTTGGCTCAAGCTGAATCCCACCACTGTAAGCAGTTTACACTTACAAAGAAAGCACTTCTTCGTTACAAAACAGAAAATAAAACGGTGCGAGAGGGTGCTAAAAACATCATGACGTATCAACCATAACAGATCATTTAACAGTATCTACAAATTATTTTCAATGTTAAAACATCCTGAGAAGCAGGATGATGGTTTTAATTAAGTGACAATTATTACCATTAGCATGACTGCATTTTTTATAGGAAAATTGCACTTTCCAGTCACATGAAACATAGAAAAACATTAACATTACAGTACAACCCCGGGAATCCAAACAATCTTTTTCTCAATTTTCTGAAAAATAATTATAGAATCAGAAACAAAGCTAATGTTTATTCCTAACTTTAAAAAAGTATTTGAATTGGTCTTTGAGAATGAATACAGCACCTTAATTAGGAGAAACAAACTTGGATATCTTCTTTTTACCCTCAACTTTTTAACCAATGCACAGTGCGAATTGCCACATGCTCTCAACATACTCCTTCACAGAGCACCCAGAATAAATACTCTACCGCATTTATTATATCAAGAGGATTCTACAGAATTTCCTAGATAATCTGAATTCCACGGAATCTGAACAAATGTCAACCCCAATTAGTTCGGATTCCTGGGGTTCTTGTAACAAAAATACTGACAGGAAACATTTTAGTTCTTATATTAGAACTACTTCAAACTATATTTTAAAAAATCATGTCATAAGTTATCTGATGCTAGATACAGACAATAAGGACGTGTTAAAGAAAATACTGTCACACAGACATTATGTTTACATTTTTTATTGGAAATTTTCATACTCCATACAGTTCAATTCTCATCATTTCACATTTTCTACTCAGTTCAATCTTTAAAATTTACTTAAAAATCACAGGGTTAACATTTTTCCCACTGTGTGTCAAAATTTAAAAAATTAATTTAAATAAAAGCGTTAATGGAAGTTTCAAACTACAATGATTCAAATAAAACTACAAAAGTATGAACTAAAACAAAAAATGCATTAAAATCTCAAAGATAATAGATTTCATAGCATTAAAAAAGTGGAATGTCAACCAATACCATTTTATATAAAATGAGCTCCAATAATTATATATATTCACAAAAAGAATAAACAAGATCAATAAAAAAAGTGTGAAAAACAGAATAGAGTTCCGTATGTCATTTTTCATTCAAAATTTATCATTAATTTCATAATACAAGGGTGAAATTGTTAAGGAGAATCACCACAATTTTCAAATCTTAGGAAATTTTAATGCATTCATTTTGACTGTTTAGGAATTCACAAATATATATTTTTTAAAACAAATGTACAGAGTTAAATATATAGCCCAACAGCATGAACTGAAAGGTAAATAGGTCAAACAATTTACAATAAAACAAGATGAATGTTTCACTAAAACTACCACTGAGAATTCTTATAAAACAAAAGCTCCATCAAAAAAGCTTAATCATAATAATACAAATTAAGATTTACACAAAGGTATAAACATAAAAAAAAACAAGAAATATGTAAAAAAAGACTTGCATAAAGCATTTGAAATAGCCAGATTTCAATTCTAGAAAGGACATTACGATGGTTGAATAACACACAGTACTTATTTTTTATTGCTATTTATTACATACGCTACAATAGTATGAATGGCAGATAATTTTCTTTTCAATGTTTTGAATAACAACATATGAAAAAATACACATACACACCAGACTGCATGAGAAACACAGCACAAGATATTCACAGTTACTAAATTTTCATGGTACAAGAAAACACTTTTAAATGCCATAAAAGGAAAAGAAAATATTTCCCCCTTCAAAAAGGAATGCCATCCTATGTAAAGCATATATTAAAACTCTAAAATTAACATATAAATATATAAAATATATATAAAATTCAGAATTATAAAATACAAACTAACCAGTCAAAAAACATAAGTACAACGACTGAAAAAGCAGAACTCACAGATCCTATCAATTTTCTGGTATTGACAGCAGGAGATCCATTTTTCACTTAGCTACCATAACTGAAAAAGTTCCTTTAAATACAGAGATAAAAACTGTTTACTTCTCCGAGCTGTAGGGCAAAGGTGGAAAGACACTAGAGGCATATTGGATAAGTCAAACTCGTCTCATATTGTAAGGAAAACAAAAATGAGGCTGTAGGCACTGAGAACTCAGTCTACATACAGTCTGGTAATCACACACTCTCAGCTGGACTTTGGAATTCACTAAGGGCCTTGATTGGGGCAATGTGTTTCTTCTGGGAACCTTTACGAACTTTGGCTCGAACTTCTTCAGGTTTTTCACGGCGGACGAGGGGCTTCTTCTCTGGAGCTTTCATCTTCCACACTACAATGGGAGACTGAAGGGGGGAAAAAAAAGTAAATTTTTTTTAAAGAATATGCATACTGAAAATGTATATACTTTATAATGAAAATTACTCCCAGCTATCAGGCATAATGTGGCAGAAAGGTAAGACGGATAACAAAAAAAAGCTGAAGAGGCAAGAATTCCACAAATGCACTTCTTATCCCCAACCACAGCAATAAATACACCCTTTTTTTTTTTTTTTTAACCAAATCCACTTTTATTCATATTTTCTATTTCTTAGTACAGGCGAATATTTAATAAATGTTATATACTGCATATTTTAAAAAATTATGGGGGGCCCCCCCCCCCCGAAGCCCAAGAATAAAGATTAAGTATACATTTTAAGATAAATTTTATAATGTCTAACTTAATTTCAGAAAACAAAATCATGTACATTGTACAGTATGAATACATATACTTTTAAAATACACAAAATAGTAATGTAAAATGTAGGCTTTATTCTTACAAAAATTATTTTAGCATATTTTACAGCTCACTAAAAACTGATTACACTAATGTTAAAAAGGTACGGGTATTGCACTTCACCTCTCAAGTTTTATTCCTCATATAACAAGGGGAGGGCACGACTCGGGAAATTCAGTTTGGGATATAACTTGGCATATTAGTTGCATACCTTTAGGGTGTTCACCCATTAATCTAATAAAGTGCAATGGCCAGCCAATTCAGAGAAAATGGCCCTCAAACTTTTGGCACAGCTTATACACCAGCAGTTAACGGCCAAATGGCTCAGATATCAGCACGCTTGCCTACTGTCCGCTTGGTAAACGGTTCGGTCCTTGCAGTGGTTTTTTTTTTTTTTCATTTTTTCCAAATTATTTCAAATTAAATGAAAAATTAAAGAAATATTTTTAAATTAAAATATTAGTTATTTTTATGCATAAAATAACCGTTCATTCATACGATACTTGAATTACAGTTAAAATTTTATAAGCAGTAAAATAATTATAAATACATTTTAATGGTGATAAATAATAACTGCAATTAAAATTGTAATCTTAAAATCATTAAAAGTTTTAAATTATTGGATTTTTATATTTATAAATACTTCGTTTTTACCTTTTCCTGAAAACAAAAGAGAGAAGATTTTAATGCATTGAATACATTTGCAGACTGTCTAATATTTTAATGATTGAATGCAAATAGTAGAGAGCAGCTGTTAATCTATTAAATCAATAGGTAGACAGTACAAAATTTCAATGATTGAAAAGGGACAAATATGTAATTGTTTTCACTCACTATCGTATGAAATTCTTCTATAGTACTACTCTTATTCCCTTAGAAACTCTGAACAAACGTGGTTATTCACCTTGGATTTTGAAGTGTTTCATATTGTTTTTTGATTAAATTAGCATGATACAGATAGTTAAAATATTCTATGAATAAATATATTGCTAGTGTATTGGAGATTGAAGATGGAATCGCACAAGAATCATTTAAAGAAAAGTTGTTCTTGTGAACAATGGTCATTTATTACTTGCGCAAGATACCAAAATATTTTTTCCAATGTTTTCATGATAATTATCATCCTGGTTTTTGTATGTAATTAAATGTAAAAATATGAATAACTTGTAGCAAATGAAAGATAAATTTAAAATTAATTAATTCACGTAGAATGAATTCCTAAAATTTATGAATGATAAAGCCTAAACAAAAATGTTTCATGACGTGCATCATTATAATTATCACCATTAAAGATGTGTTTATAATTATTTTACTGCTTATAAATTAAATTTCAACTATAATTCAAGTATCATATGAATGAACAGTTATTTTATGCATAAAAATAATTAATATTTTAATTTAAAAATAGTTCTTTAATTTGAAATAATTTTGGGGAAAAAAAAAAAAAAAAAAAAAAAACCACTGTGAGGACCAAACAGACAGTAAGTAGGTAAGCATGCTGACACCCGAGCCATTTGGCCACTAACTGCTGGCAATCACTTAGTGGTATATAAGCTGTGCCCAAAGTTTGAAGACCATTTTCTCTGAATTGGCTGTCCATTGCACTTTATTAGATTAATAGGTGAACACCCTAAAGGTATGCTACTAATATGCCAAGTTCCATCACAAACTGAATTTCCCAAGTTGTGCCCTCTCCTTCTAAGCGGGAAAATATGGAGGTCATATAGCTGCGAGTCTATTGTTTCTCTGACAAATTTTTAAAGCAAAGCTTCTTAAATCTTTTCAATTTGTGAGGAAAACCTTTTGTGACAATATGAGGGGGGAATGAAAGTAGGCTGTTGAGGCGAGAACTTTCACAATCCTACACAAGATTGTGACCAACAGTTTAACCAGTCATCTAAGTCTTCAAATTCTCCTAGATTCAATACCCATCAATGGTTGGGATAAGTCCCAATTTTCGCATTTACCTCATAGAAAAGTTAACTGTTCTAATTTTCATTTAAATAGAATTCTATAAAGTGTATATCAAAATTACAACCTTATGTAATATCCAGCAATTTTATACCGCTACCTGTTTTGAGAACATCCCCCCAACTTGGAACAATTCATGCAGCTAACTACAGTAAGTTGCCACAAAAGTTCAGAGCACTTTATGCGACAGATTACAATGGGTGAAACATTATGGGAAAAAAAGAAAGAAAGGGAGAAAAAAATCAGGAATCCTTTAAAATTTCAAGTACATAAAATGATCCAACAATGAGAAAAAGAACACACAAAGGTGTCCAATGCTGCGAATATTTGCAAGAAAATAAAATTACAATGATGACAAAAATTCCACAGCACATCACAAAAATTCCAGACACTAAGGTTGGTTCCACACATTGTATTTTAGTAGACATGTTAAATGGTTTTCATACCAAAATACATTATATCTAGAGAAGTCTAATTAGATATGAAATACTCAATAATTATTTATCTTCTTTTTTATAGCAGCAGAGAAATAATTACATTATTCAATAACAAACAATTCATTATCTACATTCTACTCATTTATTTGAAGATTTATAACTGAACAAATGTAAACTGAAATCTTTGAAAGCACTTCTTATTTATGGCAATATAATTTAAATCTTTGCCTCAAATTAGAATCTTCTAGAAACCACTATAATGCAAATGTACCGGATACAATACACTCCCGAATTCTGAAGGAGTTATTCAAGTTAAAAAGTCAAATTGCTTTGCAAATCATCAATGAACTTTGAAATGCAAGTGTGTAAATCTCAGAATAAAATCATGATACTCACTGCAACTTGGACACTTCTTGGATACTGAAAAAAAGAAAAGAAAATATTTGACTGTCTTATTACAAAATTTACACATGTAAAAAATGATTTTTGTGATTAAAAATTGTTTCAAAAAATTAATATTTGGTTTCAAGATTAAAAAAATTAAGGATTTATTTTTTCAACAAAAATAACATGATAGTTTCAACTTTTACTACAGAGTTTTAAGAACAATATATGAATATTTATTACCTTTGTAGATGCTACATAGGAAGCTTTGACGGTTAAAACAACAGCATTCATTAAGTTTTTAGCAGCCTGGATGAGTGAAGTTGCACTATCAAGCTGTAATAATAATATAAAAATTTCAGTTAGCATTCTCAGTAAATTTTAATTCATTGTATCATAACAATAAAAGATAAATTTTGTACTCAGAACACACAAGACTTCCGATGCAATAAATAAACTTAACGTATCACCTTTTTCATTTGTTTTAATGGCTATCATACACAATTTTGCTCAATATATATAGAATATAACATTTTTCTAAATCATTAAGATGGATTTTAAAATTCTTAATTTCCAGAAAGAAGGCAAGATTTACGAAATTTTTTAAAAATAGTATTTAAAAGACAAATTACTCTACAAACCATCAAAAGGGAAGACTGAAAATATAAACTTAAAAACACTTAAACACTCCATGTGAAAATACTTACACCAGATACAATAAGGCTTCCTGAAATATTTTGCACATCTGCTTTAACTTTACTAGTGATGTTGAGCTGGTGACAATAAAGAGCGATTCTTTGGAGGTAGGCTAACAAATCTTTTTTTGTACTAGATTCTGGGCACTGAAAAAGAAAACAGATTATCTTATTTGCACCCAACTATTCTGCCGTTCAATGTTAAAATCTATTTGAAGCTACTTCTTTTTATTATGACTATATCAATTCAATAACTTTGTCCAGTCTTTTGAACACCGAGCTAGTAAACAGTTATCAGTTTAACATTCCATTAAATGGAGAATTTCCTTTTCTATTTGATATAATCCAAATGCCAAAAATCTGCTCACTTTCCATGCTTGGCTTAAAAGGAGACTGCATGCATCGTCATGCCACACGTTGAATAATTGTCACGGTATGAACATTACCTGAATCCATATTGAAAAATTTAAGGATTGAATATCTAAAAAGACAAAAGTCTAGTTTTGAATCTGCATGGATGAATGGCCTCTGATGAAGCCATCCACCGGATTCCTACTCCTTATCGTTGTCTGCTATTATTTTTGTATTTTTAACTCTTCCACAAATAAAAAATTCCCTTTATTAGTATTTTTATATATTTAGCAAAATTTAAATACTGGAGGTTTAGTGATGGAATCCAATTCACTTCCAAAATAAAATCAAGATATTTAAAATTAACCAGGACTTTTACTCTTTTTCAAAATATCCTCAATAGAAATATTACATTATATATAATTCTAATTAAGTTTCTACATAATTACAAAAAATATGCGGTTTCAGCATTTAAAAATTCATAAAATTAATTAATTCTTGAAATATACCTACTTAGAAGCCAAGTTATTTTTCTTCCTACTTTTAATTAATTTTAGAAAACTGAATTCAGAAAAATTCATATTATTTTAATTTCAGATTTACCTGAATCAAGTGTCAAATTTCATTAATCTATTTCTTTAATTTAGTACGATCCACAGTTTATTTGCATTGAAAGTTTTTATTTAATTTTAATTTTTTAGAAATTTATAATCAAATGATTCTTGAAATGTAATCTTCTTACAAATCAGTACATCATTATGAAACAGAACAGATAAAATGGATAATGACCATGCCATACCTGATCGGCTATTTGTCTAGCTAATTTATCTAATTTGGTACCATATTCTGAAATCTTTTTGGCAGCATTAATCACATCCATAGTTGTTTTCAAAGGCCCTTTTCCCCTAGAAAATACATGCATATTTTTTTGTAAATAAAACTCACAGTAAAATGAAAAAGTACTCTGGTATATTAACAACAACAAAATATATATATTGATTCAATAGCCATAACCTTACAATGAACAAACATTATACAAAATAGATTCACTATAAAATTATTCAAGATATATTCAATAATACTAGAAACTTTGATGGGATAATTTCTAACATTATATTTTGGACTAAAAATAAATAAAAAGTTTGTTCCAACATTCAAGGAACAACCAACTCACATTAACAAAAGATAGATTACCTAGTAAAATCTGTCATCTCCATCATGATCATACACATTTGTTTGGCTAATACAATGACATCATTTCCTGTGTCATCCCACTTGGCTACTTCCCTGTCAAATTTGCTCTTCTCAGTACGGAAGTTCTCAACTTGAGCAGCAATTTTCTGTTTGTCCTCTTCAGAAATGTATCGATAGGCATCCTAGAGGAGGGTTAAAAAAATAATTAAGCATGATAATAATTTTTTAAACCCCTTTTTGATACTTCAAAATCCTGAATGGTAAATTTTATAGAAGTATAGAGCGAAGAATGAGCTTCCACTAAACTCCTGTATAGTATTTTATGTTTGAATGCAGCTAGGATCAAAATATCAGAATCAAAACTACGAAAAAACCCTCAAAGTTTGGACACACACACACAAAAAAAAGCAAGTATGTTACGTAGTAAGATATGTTTTACAGCTAGATCAATTCCAAAGAAATGTGTTACATAAATTTCATGTGGCAACAAATTAAAACTAATCTACCACATACTTAAACTACTTATTCACTGGGCACATTATATGGCTTGGCTATTTCAGAGATTGTATGAAACTATTTACTTCTACTGTCATGTTTTCTTATAATACTTTATTGATGACTAGACAAGAATACTCAGTTTTTAATCGAATTCAGATATTCAACAAGATTGTATCAGACATTCTCCATGGTTGAAAGTATCTAAATCACTCCCTTTACATATTATGCTAGTTCAAAATGGTTATGCAACCATCAGTACATCTATCAAAGGTACTGACCGAAATCAAAATAAGGAAGCAGCCTTATGAAATTTGCACATGCTTGCAACCCTCAATTCAGAGCTCCTTGCAAACCTGTGCATTTAGGGCCAATCAACTCATTTACTAGCGTATATCATCATAGAATTTGGCATGAAGACACAATTGGAGTGGAAACAATATTGATCCTTAGCCTGTGCTGAGTAAAAGTTAACAAAACTGGCAATTTTTCTTAAATCAAAATCTTCTGTAATTTTAAAAATTCAAGATTTATTATAAGAGTAATTAAATCTTTCTAACACTTTCTGTAGATTTTTATTCATACTGCAGTTAAATGTACCATTGATAACTATTTTTTTAATGTTCTGCTGCGAAAAATTTTGTTAATGAAGTCCAAGTATAATCCTATTTACAATGTACTTCTATACATGAACTATATATTTTTCATTTTGCTGCAGGTTTTGAAGCTGAAAATTCAGAATATTTTTTAAGATGCTAAACTAAGAATTCCCTTTAGTTTAGTTCTAGCAAAACTAAAATCACAATATGTACTCTTATTATAGGGTCATTCCATGTCAAGTGATCCAGAAAAAAACTAAATAAATAATTGGTTGCTTGACCATTTTATAATCAAATGATTTTTTGTTTGTTGTTTCCTACATGATTACTGTGCCCAAAAAAGACTAATTTTAGTTTATCTTTTTCTGAATTCCAATGGTAGCCATTTTTGTTTCACAAAACATGCTTATGTTTGCGTTTGTAGGGATTTGCGTTAACTTATACAGTCGACGCTCGTTATACCAACCCTCTGCGTCTCACAGTGGAAGGTCTTTATAACGAGTGGTCGCTCTAGTGGATATAATTAAAAACTGTACACATGCACGCTCAGCATTCCATATAAATAGGTGATTTTTAAAGATATTCCAACTAAATACTCAACTTATTTTTTATCATTGGTATTAAAAATAAAATTTTATCAATTAAAAATATATTTCTACAACAGATTTTAAAGTAGGAAATAAAAGGTGTTATATACTTACAAAACATTTATTTTCGAAACAAAAAGTCAGAAATGGTTGTTTGTCTTTTCTGCATATGTGTTTTTTGCAAAACATAATTTTCCATTTCAGTTAAAGATGATAAATAATGTTCTGCCTTTCAAAAAAAAAACCCAATTGAAGTCTCAATAGAACTTGAAAGATTTTTTTTTATTCCAGGCTATTCTAATTTCCGCACTGTGGTGAGTGGTGAGCCCCCCCCCCCCGTCAAAGTTGAACTATAACACTGAAGACTCTACATCTACGAAGCTTGGCAATACAATAATCAAGACCATTTACATTTAGAAATATGCTCTTTTTAGAAAAATACCGGGAAGAGTGTTTGCTGCATTCGGACGTTGTATTGGGGTTAGATGACACTGTATGTTCGTTATTCCGGAAGCAAAATAACATGGTGCATAGGGAAACACAGTTGGGAATTTTATCATTGGTTGTTATAATGGAATGGTCTTTATAATGAGCATCGACTGTATTACTCGGAACTGGTGAACCCGAGGTTGATGACACAAAAACCAGTTTATTCAGGAAGATAGAGCCTTTATTATCTCCAGTACACATTTAAGAAAAAATTTATCCCAAATAAAAAAATCAGCTTAAAAGTTTGACTTTAAAAATGACAAATTTTCAATTGTTGAAGACATATAATTCCCAAAAGGAAATCTATTCTCCATATTACTTTTGTGGGGATGTGTAGCTATCTTAATCTATACTTATAAAAGGCAATGTTTGTGTGCGTGTGTGTTTGTCTGCAATGTCCAGACGAATCTATCACACTTACAGCCATGAAATTTGGCACACAGGTAATGGTGACTGAATGCACCTCGAAGCCGAAATTTTAAAATTTAATCTAGAAATTTTTTTATTTAATGTTTTGGTTGATTTTTCGCACTAATTTATCAATAGAATGGTTTCAAATAACTGTACGACAAAAATAGATACACCATCGGAAAGAGCACGCGATTTCCGTTCTAATGAAGTTAGTTTTGAATTTCTAACGCAATTTACTGAATTTTGAGAAATTTTTTAAAAATATCCAGTTTTGGCATCAAGATGTTACTTTTGATTTTAAATTTGTTGCATCTGACTTTCTAATAACACTATTATTTTCAATTTTTTTCAGCTTATAAGTAGAACGGTTGTGTCGGATTTAAAACAACAACGGTTAAAATATCTTTTCAAGTTTTTTTAAATTAATTTTTTTCTGGGCGGTTGAGAGTTATTTTTATGGAGAGAGTTCCTTGTGCGTCACTTCTTCGGAACGCAGATGGCTATGTGATTGGTTGAAGGGAAGGTGACGTCATAACCTTGAATTGAATGACTGATTATTATTTTCGGCAGTATCTTAACGTATTTATTCATCTGGCATACTTAGCTTGCAGTATAATAATTTTCATGTTGAAATTTTTTATTATTGTTTATCGCGAAAAAAAATAAGCGGGAAAATCAATAATGTGTATCTTTTGTTTTCAAAACTTGTTCATGTAATTTTTGTTTTTTTTTTCCATTTTGTTGAAGTCCTGATTCCACGGGCAACACCGTGCGCGTACTGCTAGTGTACTATAATTTCAACCTTGAGATTTGGTTCTTTTAAGAGTTACGGGCTTTCAAAATACAAATTTTGACACCTTGTATCTTTGTTGGGGCAAAGTTTAAAAATCTGAAATTTTTACAGATAAA
>BGPR01010724.1:0-10593 GCA_013235015.1 Araneus ventricosus
TTTTTTTTTTTTTTATAAACTGTAAAACATTGTCCTTAAATCCTTCTTGTAAGTGTCATGAAAGTTTTTCTGAAACAAGATAGTGCAAACCGTCAAGCAGGAAATCAAACGTTCGATGTGTCCATTAGGCTTAATTCATGAAAAAAAGAACACTTGTGGTACTGCAAAAATAAATAGTGCTTAATGTTGCCTTTCAATTTATGAAGACCTTCTGGATTTTATAAGAAAGTATATTTAGTCTTATTATTTTATTAGTTAGAAAGTATATGAAGTATATATAAGTTCATAGACTGCTTTTTTCGGTGAATGCAAACTATATAGTGTTTTAAGGTATCCGACTGTGTTCGGAGATATATATATATATATAAATGTTATTTTTCAACTGCATATGTTTTGAAACTATGAACATATTGTAAAAATAGTCTTTCAAAATAAAACTTTTTTTAAAAACTGAGAAATTTGAAGAAAAATGACTAAAATGTTTGCCTTACGCTAACAGCCATAGACAAAATCATATTCTAAATATACATAAATCCTTGTAGGAGTACATTTTTATGACAGTTATCTGTGTTATGCTCTAAAATATTTCTTGTACTTCAAAATAGTTTTGAGATATAGCTGAACATAGTTACTAAACTGGTAATTTTTCATAAAAAATGCTTTTCGTTTATATTTAAGCACTTAAAAATCATACTTGATTTTAAAATTGACCTTAGTTTTTAAAGGAAAACATCAAGCATATTACAGAAAACAATCTCGGAAAATTTCACATCAATACTTGAATAACTTTTTGAGAAATCATTGTTACGGTCGACAGTTTTCCTCAAAAATATCATTTCTCAGAAAACGCATTTAAATTTTCATGCAACATAAAATAATGCTTATAGTTCTGTAATAAAACATCTGTAACTCCATTTGTAATTCACGTAGAGTAAAAGGTGAGGCAGTTTTAGAAAACTGGTTAAACAGGCTACAAAATTAAGTCATAAAAAGTTTTTTGATAATTTCATCAAAAACGACGATTTTATATAAAGCAGAGATAACCTTAAGATAAAACTTCAAACATACAGACTAGCGTTTCTCAAACTTTTTGGTGCCATGCCCGACCTAAGCTTTTCTAAACTTCTTATGCCCCCTATATAACATACTAGCAGTACTCGCACGGCGTTGCCCGTGGAATCAGGACTTCAACAAAATGACAAAAAAACGCCCACAATGACATGAAAATGTTCTGAAAACAAAACAAAAGATACACATTATTGATTTTCCCGCGTATTTTTCTTCGCGATAATGGCATTTCAACTGCAGAAAAACAATACAGAGTACGTTAATCCGAAACGATATTAAAAAATTGCACCGTGAAAATAATTATTATGCAGCAAGTTAAATATGCGAGACATAAACACGTTAAGACACTGCCGAAAAAAATAATCGATGTCATTCAATTGAAGGTTATGATGTCGCCTGCGCTCTGCCCCGTCAGCCAATGAAATTGCCAGCAACGTTCCGGAGAAGTGTCGCTGGACGAAGCTCGCTAAAGAAAAATATCTTTCAACTGACCAGGAAAAAAATTAATTAAAAAAAACGGGAAAAGATATATTAACCGTTCTTGTTTTAAATCCGACAGAACCGTTCCAGTTATAAGCTGAAAGAAATTGAAAATAATAGTGTTATTAGAACGTCGGATGAAGCAAATTTAAAAACAAAAATAAAATTTCGCTGGCAAAACTGACTATTTTTTAAAAATTTCTCACAATTCAGTAAATTACGTTTGAAGCTCAAAATAAATTTCATTAGAAAGAAAATTGTTTCTTCTATCCGATGGTGTATTGATTGTTTTTCAACGATCGTTAGAAAAGATACTACAGCCGTTAACGTGCCGAAAATGACCCAAAGCAACACAAAACATTAAATAAATAAAAAGATTTTTAGATTAAATTTTAAAATTATGGCTTCGAGATGCATTGGGTCACCATTAAGACTACCTGTGTTCCAAATTTCAAGGCTGTAAGTGCGATAGATTCGTCTCGACATTGCGCGCAAGTACGCAGGCACGCACGCACAGAAACATTGTCTTTTCTAAGTACAGATACATAATTTTTAATATTCAAAAATTGAATTGTTCACTGAAGAAACTTAAATGATAGATTTAGGAAAATATCTCTAGGAAATTTTTGAGAAGCACAATAAGTAAATTTTCAAAATTCATAATCGAGAACTGAAATTCAAGTACGAAATAATTTTAATGAAAGATTTTTGTCTATGTTATTTTCATTATTAGTAATTATTTATTATTTAAATTTAATGAGATCCTAAAAGACTTCATTGGCGATTGCTGCAAAGAGATTTTACGGCAGGATCCAATTTAGCTAGCTTCAGTCTCAAGTCTTATATCCAGATGTGTTATATCCAGACGATTTCTTTTTTTTTATTCCCATTTTCGAATTGCCCCCCTTAACGTTTAGGTTTTGGGGACTTAATTCCTGAAGAACACCTTTAAATACGGGGAGTAAAATCGTCACTTGTAACTGGGACAACAGGTGTCGGCCCGTATTCAAAAGTTAAAAAAAATTTGGTACAGCAAAAGGTTATCAATCAAATCCCCTAAACTTGTAGTGCGCGGACCCCACTTTGGGAAACTAATGTAACAAACGTCCCGTTTTATATTAGCCTGTCCCGTTGTCCCCAGGCACAGCTTCGGGACGCCAAATGTCCCGTTGTCCCCAAGCACTGCTTCGGGACGCCCAAATGTGCCGTTGTCCCCAAGAACTGCTTCGGGACGCCCAAATGTCCCGTTTTCAGAAAGAGAGCAACCCACGACAACAATTTCAAGCAAGAAGAGATCAAAAATAAAAAAACTCCTACTGTAATGTGCAGTAGCCCGGCGATGACGGAGCATGCGCTATACGCTTCACACATATGCCAAGTTGGTCAGAAGCCTGCTATCGCGCACTTAGTTCTAACTACATTGCACCGCATGAAGGGACAGAATGAAACACTGGGAATATCTTAAGCGAAAGTCGTTGGGTGGAACTGTTCAAACACTTTCACGCCAATAATTTAAGTCAACCAAACTTTCGTATAATCATTGAATATATTCTATGTCTGCCCGGCACTAATGCACCCGTGAAAAGGAACTTTTTTCTTGCGAATAATTTGTGGACGAGCTAGAAAACATGGTTGCAAGTCGCAATTTTTAAAGCAACGTTAATTAGCATAGTTAATTTTCAAAAATCTTGCCAAGAATTTCATTCTTTTTTCTAAATCTTCACCAAATATACTGAAGCAAAAATGTGTTCTTCAGAAAAATATAAGATCACATGAATTATTTATTTTCACGTATTTATTCCTGATTATTTCATTAATAAATAAAAACTGAATAAATATGCATTTTCTCGAATTTACTTAATATTAAATAAAAATTAGTAAATGTCCCGTTTTGAGGGAAAAAATAAATGGCCACTTTGGGAAACACTGATATAGACACTTCACAAGAGTAAAGTCCAGTACGTTTCAGGTACGTGGTTTTCTAACCAGTAGTCGATTTACGCCGCCATTACTAAGCATTTGGGGTGATCTGAATGATAGTCGTCGCGACGTTAATATGGAAACTGAAGGTAGAATCCATCACCGGCCACGACCCAATCTCACGCGCAGGAGTTACATCCCTTCATCGAAGTGGAGGTAACTCAACCCCACACCATTACTATACCTAACAGGGAAACGAGAACCTGCTTACTTAACCGGATGCTTCTCATCCATGGACTCATGGTGCCCCCCATGGGGAGGTGCATGATTTCAAATCTATATGTCCTCAATGGAATCCTGCACTACCCTAAGTTTTATCCACTTCAACTCGAACCACAATTATTGTCAGTTTGGATCATTTCTCTGCAGCTCTCTATATGAAACTGTGAAAAGCAAGAAAACATAAAATGGATGGTAATAATTTGCCCTTTGCCAATTATAAGCACTTGGATAACAAACAATTTTCACTGGTAACAATTATATTGCACGGAAAAGAAATTATTCCGCTATATTTAAATTAATTGAACATGAACAAAAATGATAAAATTTTTAACAAATATGGGCTCAGTCGAGACAAAATATTATCACTTGTATTAATTACTTTCCACTATAAAATGGAGAGTTTTCACTTTGAAGATCGTTGCGTGTATTGTTTAGCAACGGATTCTGAAACCCTCCGCTCTTTTGCGCATGCGCCGGGCGGAGTTATTTTCATCAAAATAGGGGGAAAGTGAAGAATGGAAGGGTGATGTTTATATTTTACTGAGCGTGATGTCACAAAGAACTAAGGAAATACGCTCATATGACTCTTTGCCTGACACCCCTTTCCGGTGTAAAATCGTCCAAAAGTGGTAGTCTCGGAATCCGTTGCTGAACAGTATGACCTCTTTGTTCATCTTTCAAACTGAACGTTACTATTTTTATCCCATTCATGTGATTATTTGATAAAATTAGCTATCAGGTGACTGAAATTGTTTAAATTATTAGGAAAACAATTGTTTTTCATGTAAAATAGAACTTCTTTAATTTACATTTTTAGAATTCAAGTCATACAAGATGAAGGATTTTCGAGTTATAACATGCTGCATGTACCATATGTAAAGTATCAAATTTATAGCTGCATGTGCCATGTGTAAAGTATGAAATTTATAGCGCAAAATATTCGATTTATAGTTCCATGTACCAATGTTATACTATTTAAATTGTAGTGCAATTTTAAGATTTCCCATATAAAATTACGAGAAACACATAAATTGCATTGATTGTTCAATTTATACCATTAAACAAAGAAACTAATATTCTTGCAACTATGTTGTGGCATTTCAATAAAAATATTCAGTTTTAAGCCTCTTTTTGATCTTAACTGAAGCATTAAAATTAAGTGTCAGGCCCGGTTCAAACACTTACAGTTAGGCTCTATTCCCATCCCCTACTTGTATAAGTCTTTCAATCCAGTTATAAATATTTTTAGCGTTATTCTAATTTATGACAAGTACTGGTAATATTCGAACCAGTGTTTTTTACTTTTGTTCTCAAAATTGAAACTATTGAAATTATATTTTTTACATATTTTCGTTTTAAATTTTGATTATAAAAGAGACACTATAAATGCGATTATAAATGATTCAGGCATTCTATTTCATCATTTAACATTACTTTCAAGCTCCTTTCTGTAGATTATAATAACAATTAATATAATTAAGTCTTGCCGTGATGAATAAATGGATTTCGTGTGCCTTTAAACTATTAACCATTCACTTAAAGTAGTGTCAAAACTAAAAACTAGCGGGAGTGGCCTCCCCGAAACTTTCTCGCATACGACTAACACGGGTTGTGGTGGTAGGGGGGAATACATCGCGCTTCAGAAACGTACGGTATTCTCTAAATTGGGGAAATCGTTCCATCGTTCGCACCTTTTTTTTGCATCGTAGAATGGGAATAAAAATAAATATGCAGTTTCAACGTCTTTTCTTAACCGATTTAAACGAAAATTGGAGACAAATCTACAATTAGGGTTTCAAGACTGCCTACGAAATTTCATTTATCTAAGTCATTTCTTTTAGAAGATATCGTCTTCACAAGTATGCGATTATACAGACCGACAGGCTGTCAACCCTTTGACGGATTTGGCCCAAACTTTTATACGGACCTACAGTCCTGATAATACAACTGTGTACCAAATTTTATCCACCTATCTATTTAAGTTTTTGAGTTATAGTGTGCGCATGAACCCAGACAGACTTCCCGTTGACGGAGGTTGTCCAAAATGTCATAGGAACCTACAAATTATGTATAAAGATCACATACCAAATTTCATCCATGTAGCTCTAATAGTTTTCGAGTTATCGTGTTCGCAAACAGACAGACATAATTCCAAAATTGTGTTTTTCGGACTCAGGGAGGTCTAAAACGTATAGATTCGTCAAAATCTCGAGTTCAAATTTTTTGACGATTACAATACTTTCTCTTAGTAAAAAGTCTGCAAAAATTAATAAATGCGCATTTACTCTTAATAATTTGACGCTAATAATAGTACGAAGTGCAATGTTTGTCTTTTGACTACGATTGTATTCTGTATAATGGATGACCTAAGAGAAAGCCACGAGCTTCGAGTTATACACCATCTGATGATTAATTAGTCTTATTTGGAAAACACGGAGGCTGGTCGTCTGTCATAACAGGTTGTTTACCTTCGTCTGGATAGCTTTCTGCGGGACTTCCTGATTTTTCTCCCGAATAATAAGAATATGAGCCATTTTCCCGTAGAAACGTCTGTCTTCGAAACGTATTTTCCCATATCGGGTCTGGAGCAATGATCGTTGCCCAACCAAATATCATTAATTCTATCACTAAATGCGGCAAATATAAGCTGCCTTGTATTTTCGTTGAATGCTAGAAAGAGTAATGTGGATGTTTATTGTCCGTATTCACTGAGATATGCAAATCGAAGAAAATAAAGTTTTTATTCATGCACTTAAAAGCAGAATTTCCTATTTTAATTATTTTCTACTTGATTAGTCTTTAAATTAAAATTCATTATTATAAATGTTTTGGAATCTTGAAATCAATTTTTTTTCTTAAATTCACTACCAGGTGACATATGTAATCAAAATTTGATTAAATTAATCGATTAAATGATAATTAAGTTATAATAATATTAAAGTGTCATTGTTATGATAATATTAAGATGTCATTGTTATGATTATATTAAATGTGTATTGCCATTAAGAATACATAATTATATATATACTAGGGGGTTACAACCCCTACTCGCTCCACTCGTCAACCCCCAAGAATCACGTTGTGATTGATTCTTTTGGGATCACTACGTGACCCCAGCTCGCTCGCTGTACCTGCTAGTAATCGGAAATTACAAATACATTAATTACTAAAAGTAAATTTAAATTATTTGAATAGCAGGAAGTTCTAACATTATTTTTTCATCAATTACTAAAAACTAAATAATCAATTTCTAAAATTAAAATTTTACCTTTATACCATATATATGTAAATGTTAGAAAGAAATTTGAATGCTAAAATGTATGATAAGATGCTTACAAATAAAAATTATTTTCATCAATCAGAAATCAGGCACTTAAAACTTCTTGGTACACACAATTGAATGCTTTTTGAACAGTTTCATTAGCCCTAACTTCATTCCAACAAACTTCTAAATATCCACACTTCTTAATGAATTGTTGCTCAGAAAAGCTTCACCACATGTATGCATACTCTCTGCAATAATTACTTAGCCAAGAAAGTTATAACTTTTCTCGCTGGGTAGATATTTATGTGTTAAAACCTAAGAAAATGTAAGTTTTAGAAAGATGAGTTCATTTCACAATCTTTCAGCTTAAAAAGGTTACTTTAAAGTGACAAATGGCTTTAAACATGTTCAGATTCACAATTCAAAATTATAACCCATAATAATTATTTACTTTTACATTTATAAAATTAACGTAATAGACTTTTTTCAAAATTCTAAAATTCTTGCTTTTGACCCCAAAATTTTAAACATGCTTTTTTTCACTGAAATAATGATGAAAAAATCTTCGTTACATGGATAAAAGAACAGAGTCCTGTCATAGTCAACTATGTTCCTGTAGCTCGTAAATTTCGTTCCGTACACAAAAATGCTTGACTCTATTTTGTTCATTCCGATTGGATCGTCTTTGGAAAGATTCGTCAACAGTTTCAGTTGTTCAACAGTTCTTTTTTTCGACGATTTCGATTTATAATTGAATCTGCCCGGCTTAAACTCATTTTGAAAAAATTCGTTGTCTCAAATCAAATCAAACTAAATTCGCCGAATCGAATGTAAACAAAACAAACTTGCGAGCTGTTGCCAAACGGTGATTAAGAAATTCGACCCTTTTCTGTCGCCACGTAAGTGAATTATATATAGAGATAATTGCAATTTAATATATAAATTCGCAACTGAAAGATTTGAATGAACATGACCTTAAAAACTAATTCTAGATGAGTACCAGAAGTTGGTATGAAATGTGAGCGATAATTCTTTTTCGAATGATATCATCTGGGAAAATTGTATCAGACAACAATGAAGAAAGTAAAGAGAGATTAATCTGCCGTTTTCATCCAAAATGTTCAAATACTCTTCCATGCTTTACTTTACACACCCCTGACTCCAGAGATAAAAATACTCTTCCATGCTAGAGAACAAGCATTTTACTTTCTACGTAAAGTACTGTAGGCGGTCATCAAGCAAGCTTAGTGATTGATTTCATAAATGAATACACAGTTACTCAATCTAAATGGTTATATTATCAGGATTAAGTTTATATTATTATACTGAGAAATATTTACAGCTATATACAATTTAAACAGTTTTAGTTCTAGTCCGTCATATGATAAGAATGTCACTCATTAGCATCGTATGTCGTTGTTCAAATCGTCGTTTCATATTGTCTCTTTTCTCTCCAAACAAAACCAACGTCGTTCATACGTCTCGTCGTCTCTCCAACTCAGGGGTGCCAGATCAAAATGACAAAATAAGGCCAAACATTCTTAAAAATAAGGCCAAATTTGAAAAACTGATTAATAGTATATAAATGGCAACCATAGCGACTTGGTATTGTTTTTCGCGGCAGGAATCATACAAGTAATCAGGGTTGGCAGATCAAAATGGCAAAATAAGGCCAAACATTCTTAAAAATAAGGCCAAATTTGAAAAACTGATTGAAGTACTTATTTTTTGCTAAATTTACGATTAGAAAATGCTTTATTTTATGAAAACGAATCACGTTAGAATGACGTATGATCAATACTCTATTAATAAAACATTATTGAAGAAAAAAATGTTAGCCACTTCATAAAGAGCTTTACAATGAAAAGTGAAGGCTAAATGCAATATCTGAACATAGTGTATTATCTCATGAGTGAATAAAAGTATGCAAGGTTATTTTTCAGTTTGGTCATAATAAATGAAAAGCGATTCCATACTAAAAATAAATAATAAACAGTATAAAAGGTTATTCCATTTATATAAATAAAATTGATTTCAGATTCGTAATAAGCGTTTCTAATAAACAACAAAATTTTCAAGAATGCTCTTTTTTTAATTTCGATATTATTCACCTAATATCCAGATCGAATACACTGTGTCGTTCGAAATATTATTTCAGAATATAAGGATTTTATGAAGAACAAGTAGAATAGCTGTAAAAAACAGTTCTAAAAGTCATGAATGAAAATAAAGCCAAAAAATTTTGAAAATTTGGCCTTAAAAAAGCCAATATGGCAACCCTGCTCCAACTGTTCTCGGCAGCTTCATACCCTGACGTCACTGCCGATGGCAGCGCCATCTACAGGCACTCGGCTGCGTCTGGTGGCCCACAGTACGATTTTGACTATTGCATTGCCTAAAACTGAGCGGACGTGAACACCAAACGTATTACATTAGATGAGCTTCGATTTATGTTTTCATCCTTTGTGTTATGTACTTATTATAGAATAGAACTATCTAGAAAATATTAAGATACTCATTTCTGTTTGGGTGTAATTTTCTGCAATTTTATACAATAAAAAATTCGCCGCTATTCGTGGTCTTCGAATAAAAGGAGGTTCTCTAATTTCTTTGCAATGTTAGAAATTCTTAAATAAATTCCTCGCAAGACTTCTGTCTTCTTAAATCTTCTTAGACCTTTAATATATTGTTAGATAGCTTTATCTTTTTACCGAATATTTTTTTTTCTATCCTTTTACCGAATATTTTTTCTATTACTTCTATGTTTTATTTCATTTCGTGTTAAGAAGTTTTAAGAATATGACTAATGACTTATTTCTTGTGGAATTAGAATAAATGGTTGCATTTTTTCGACATTTAAGGTTGCAAAAAACAACATTTGCATTAATTGAAAAAAAATACAAGAAACAAGTACTATAGAAAAAGAGAGAAATTGCTTTACTTACAATAATGTAATTAACAGTAATTTAGACAGAAAAAATATTAATGGTACAACTATGCAATTTTTTGAATTCGAATAACTTGAAATGGATTTAGAAAAATCTGTAATTAATTTTATACGCATTTCAATGTGAATATTTTTTCATTGTGTAATATATCTCGAGATAAGTGCTGGTGTTTATATTTCTTATTCTGCATCAACAATTCCACCGTTTTTATATTTTTCACAATTCTTACAGATGAAAACTTTTGCATCTTTTAATGTTTTATATTATAGTCACGATAGAGCTGGATGCTTGGATAACGCAATTAATAGGCAGGAAGAAAAAGGGAGACTTCGCGAAAAAGAATATTCATTAAAACAAACATACTTGAAAGTCACGTATTTTTAGTTTTCATGTCGGTTATTATTAGAGTTCCGAAAGTGAGAAGAATTTATCAGTTGGACGGCTCTGATCCGAATTCCAATTATTAGATTGAGCAGACACAGTTTCTTTCTTTTTCTCTCTTTTCTTTGCTTACTTTTTACTTTCTCAGTTTTTAAGGACAGAAAGAGAGGAAAAAAATGGAGAAACAACTTAATTTTTTATATTAAAAAGTTATTGAGTTATTGAAATTCGAAAAGTGGGATTTGTGAG
>BGPR01010724.1:11281-25861 GCA_013235015.1 Araneus ventricosus
CCAAATTGTGCCAAATTTCATAGCGCTACGTCTAGCAGTCTGCTCTGCAGAGCTTCAAAACACGCACTAATTCTCCTTTATTAGTAAGTAGTAGAGATTGATGGTAGCAACGGAGATTAAATTTGCTTAGTTTATGTCTTTATTTGCTGTCCACGGATCACTGGAATCAAATCTCTCGAATGTCCACCGCATGATCAATCCGACACTTGAGCTGGCATTTCACTTTACTAATTTCTTTACCACTGTAACATGAGAGTCTACGAAGATGGATAAAAAAAGATTACAAGTGTAATAAAAAAATTTTATTAATAATAGACAGAAAATACAAAGGGGAATTTGTAAAAGGACATTTGAGTAAATAACGACTGAAAAAAAATTAACTAATGATTTTCTTTTACCTGTTCTTCTTTTGCTTACATTCTAATCATATGAACATACAAGAATTCTTGCGAATGGTTAAAATATGGTTACGTTAATAGAGTTCTTTTTATGTTATAGAAAATATATTTTTATGCATGTTAAAAAATCTTCATTTACTTCTTTCCACGACTCAAATCTTGTTTTATTTCTTAGTTTGTAGTTAAACACTTGCAGACATGTATAATAACCAAGAAATATCATTTCATTGATTTCGATATTTAATTGTGCAAAACTATCTCAAATAACTTGGAGCGATTTTCGCGGAAATAAAAGTTCAAAGTTATTTTTGTCCTTAGAGCCCAAGAGTTTTATTTTTGTTTAATTTTTTTTATCTGTGTTATCTTTTTCTTTTCTTTTTTCACTTTTTTTACTTGCTTTAATTCTATGCAAATAAATCATAGGATAAGTTTTGATAATTCGTGTAATATTAAAAAATCAACTCATTACTTGAGGCTGAAACTAAATGCAAATAAAGGCACAAGTTTAATAAAAAAATTAAACTTTTACAATGAATTTATTAAGAAGGATTATGGGAGCATGGAAATTATGGTTAGAGAATTGGCGTTTCGAATTCAGAATTAAGCTTCTTACGTGCAGAGGAAAAAATATAAAACATTTCTTTTGTGAATATTTTCCATTTTATTACAATTGAATAAAATTTGAATTCCACGACAAAAAAAATTAAATGCTATCCATTACTGCGTAAAACTTCAGTACTATTATTCAAGAGTATTGATAATTTAAGGCAGCAGTTTTTAATCACTTAACTTAATAATTTTCTTTGCTGTCTAATAAAATGCTCCCTTCTGTTTTGGAAAGCGGTTGTCGTTCCTATTCATCTCAGAAGGCATACAATACTTGAGATGTTTATGGATTCTAGGTAATTTTGGTGTAAAATTATAAAGATAATTAATGATTAAATTTTAGTTTTAAGATCAAAAATGCGATAATTCGATGCACGAGTATTCTCGGGCTGATAAGTTAAGCGGTTAATTTCATTAATATTTATTTGGGAGAGTGAAAAATTTGTCACAAAATCCATATGCTTTGAGTCTTGATTTATTGGCACACATTAATAGACTGATTCCGTCAGTCAAATCGTTTAGTTTAGTTGAGTTATATTAGCGTCCGTTTTGAAGCAACACGAGGGCTGTTTTGGGGCGGACCTTGTCATTTTGAACCGCGGTTAGATGACGAGGACGACACCTGAGCTGGCACTCCCTCTCCAAACTTCCGCACCACACCAGCGGGAGGCAGTCGGATCGTGGAGTATTAGTTTTGTGATCGTCGCTTAAAATCTCGAGCCCTCTCAAAAACCATTTTTTGACTTTTGAGTAATAGTGAAGTATTATAGATTAATAGTAAAATCTGAATTGTTTGCAACAAATTATTTCTAATGTTCTAGGCTTAAATGAATTCTGTTAAAATCTGTTGTAGCATCATCTTGAAGACTGACTACTGAATGACAAAACATGGGCTTCACTTTGGAAGAATCAATTCGCTATCCTCTCAGTACTCGCGCTTGTTTTCCGTAAATATATGGACACAAAGAAATGTCTTCAACTTCATCTTATATGGAAGTAACTTTGAACTTTTAAAAGTTCATTAAATGAAGAACTACCACTATAAGACTTGAAATCTTTAACGTTCTTACATTACCATTCAAAATATCGGGGGCTTTGTTTAAAAATATTTTGCGTCCATTTTTCATAATTTTGAATAAACTTGAAACGAAATTTTCATCAACAGTTGCTTCTTACTAGGACGCGATATTCAAATACTGGTATTTTAGCTTCAAAATAGTCTTACAATTGCAGAGTGTTGAAAATGCGTTTTTATAACTTTAGTATTTAATAACTTCAAAACTATACTAGATAATAACAAACGGTTTTCAATATGTGACAAGTTAACTCATAAAGTTTTTTTGTTTTCTAGTAGACGCAGATTTGACGAAAAATGAGGACGCCACAAGAGAAAGCTCAGTGTGTAGCCTGGTTCATAGAGACCAAGTTCCATACCCAAATGCAACGTTAGCGTCTGAAGCAGATGGGTGACCCGCCTCCTATTTATGCCGAACACTACCTGTTTCCATACTGTGTCACAAAGTTCCGTTGCACTTGGGCATCGGACTTTGTCTCTATGAGCCAAGGGTTACACACTGAGCTTTCTCTTGTGGCGTCCACATTTTTCGTCAAATATGTTAACTTGTTACACACTAAACTTTCTCTTGTGGCGTCCACATTTTTCGTCAAATCTACGTCTAATGGAAAACAAATAAACTTGATGTGTTAGCTTGTTACACACTGAGCTTTCTCTGGTGGCGTCCACATTTTTCGTCAAATCTACGTCTGCTGGAAAACGAAAAAACTTTATGAGTTAACTTGTCACATGTTGAAAACCGTTTGTTATTATCTAGTATAGTTTTGAAGTTATTAAAGTCTAAAGTTGTAAAGATACATTTCGGGCACGCTGTACAATATTTCTTTATAATCTATAACCAGTACAGAACTGTACAAGTCACATCATAAATGAAAAATTGCCGAAACTGAACATACAGTCCTCCTCGACTGATGACCGAGTTCTCACCAATTGAAAGTCGTGAGTTTCATTTAAACTGATTATAAAAATTGTACCTAAACACAGAGATCCAATCTGTGTAAGATAATTAATGTACATGATGTGAACTATGCATAATATGTACTTTATGTACGTTTTATATACAAAAATGCAGCTTTTTTTGAAAATTATTGTAGATTCCCGCTAATACGGACCCTGCTTGTGCGGACACCCGGTTAATCCGGACCGGATTTTTTAAAAAAAAAAGCAGGATATACTAATTTTAGTGAGAAGTCAGTAAATAATAATGCGTGAATTTCCTGGAAAACAGGAGTTTTCCAGGAAATGACTCACTCCCTACGGCTTCTTTTTTAAAATTCTTAATTAACAGTAATGTACCTACTGTGTTTTTTATTGTTCTGTACAATCAACAAATTTTGAATTTTAATTATGTGTAAAAATGTATTGTTTTGTCAATCATAGCACCAGTTCGTAGGTTAAAAACTTATGTATTATTTAACAACGGATTCGGAAACCCTCCGCGCTTTTGCGCATGCGCCGGGTGGAGTTATTTTCATCAAAATAGGGGGGGGGAATGGAGAATGGAAGGGTGATATTTACATTTTACTGAGCGTGATCTAACAAAGAACTCCGGAAATGTGCTCGTATGACTCACTGCCTGATACCCCCCCTTCCGGTGTAAAATCGCCCATAAGTGATAGCCTCGGAATCCGTTGCTGAACAGTATCTACATAGCTCTACGTATACAGTGGTTTAAAACTAAAATTAAGGTGTAGGAAAAGTGTTATGCATTTATAAAAAAAACCCTCGATTTTTATAGTTTCACAATTCTAAAAATTTTTTACGTGCATTTTAAGGCAATTTTTTTCAAATCCGGACTTTTAGTGATCCGGACAGGGTCCAGTCTCATCTAGTCCAGATTAGATGGACTCTACTGTATTTTTTGTGGTCGTACAGAGTTTGAACTCTGAACAATCGAATGCATTTGAATGTACTGAAGGTTTGAATCTCTTACATTTTTCACTGAGTGAATCATATTGCGTAAAAGCAAATAAATGCCTACGTCCATATATCAGAACCTTGTTCCAATTACGTCATAACTTGAACAAATATATGTTTTATACTGGGAGGTTTCATCTTAAGCCCCATTCAGCGCCAAGACCCCACACTAAAAGTGGGCGGTGCGCTTGAAAGACACTGCAAAATGGTAGGCGTTGTCCTTTCTGCTGCTTTTGTTTGAGTTTCCATAAAAATCCGTCCTCTAACAAGGCGCTTGCGCCAACAAACCGTGTTCTTCACTCGCCAATTAGATTGTTTTACAGCAGCGCAAGACCTTCCTCTGGAAAGTTCTTTTTTTCCCTAAATTAAAAAAGTAATGGCCAGAATGCAGCTGCAGTGACAGGACTTCTGAGAACAGTAAATCATCAGAGTTACAAACGCCGTGTAATCTTGCCCTTAAAATGCGTTTATGCCACGGTATCAAACGTCGAAATCTTGCCGAAAATTCCCTCACGTCCTTAGCTGCATAGGATTTTGCAAGTCTTTTTCTGTCACATGAGACCTTTTTGTATCCGTTGGGCAGATGCGTATCGGTCGCAAATTTTGATGAATGGGACATTTAAGGGTGACTGGGTAACTGGTTTATGCACCACATCCATTTATTTAGCGTCTTGATATTATCGCGTCGACCCTCTTTGAGAGGGATTTCTGTCAAGAAACTTTATCCTGAACTCACGCGCTTTGATTCATCCCGTGGTTTTATCTGAAAATGATGCATGTTTGATTCATACAATACAGTAATTCTTTTTCATCAATAGAGACTTTACATTTCTAGGATATCGATGTTGTTACGGATGAATTACATTGAAAACTGCTTTTATTCTGATGTTGGACCATATATTTATTGACGTATTTCTGGCGAAATAGCCGCGATATAAAACCACGTTATGCTAAACTGGCTAGATTTTCTTAACCTTCTAGCGGGCGCGCCTGCGCAAATTTTACGACAAAAGGGATTTTTCATGCCCTGTTTTCACATTCGGAGTCAAAACTGCCTGAAGGTCATTCCTGCGACCCTTCTCTTCAGGATTAAATTGTCTTGTCCGAGTTTCAAGGTGATTTGATACTATTTTATGCTATTGTCGTAAAAATTATGACACGCGAACGCTCGTGTAATTTGAAATTTTTTTTCACGTCTAACGTTTCAGTTGGATAATTATATATCCAGTGCGCATTGCAGCGATTTAATATTTCATTTTACATTGTCAAAAATATTTAATACGTAATAACCCTGCCAATAATCCACCAAGCCGAAGAATTTTCTTGAGAAACCTCAGTCTTATGAAAACACCTCACTACTCGAGCCCAAAAAATCTGATCATCTCCATATGACATTACCATGTCTTTGAATCTAAATTATTCATCACAACCTTAAAACGCAAGTGAACAGCAACCAGCATTGAGAAAAAGAACTTGTGGTTTGTGTTTGTAAGAAATAAAATGATCATCAAAATCCATGAAATACAGTAGGAACAATATATAATATATCATTGTTGTCATATTAATTGTGTCATATAACATCCAATGGCATCATCTTCACTCTCTTATTCCTCATGAAAATATGCATTTGATTTTAACTTTAAAATGGCGCAGCACATTTTACTCCAGAAGCATGTGTTAGCTGGATGAAAATATGCTGATTAAAACATATTATTAAACATTAAAATATTACCTTAGCTTTCAACCATGGAAAAGAAACACGCAAATAAATATTTGTTAAAGTAGTGAAAACGGTTTGCCTTGCATTGCATCAATGTAAAGTACTGTTGTAAATTATGCCAAAAAATAATTTTAAAAGTTTATTAAAATTAGAGAAAAAATTGCACGGCAACTTAATTGATATAATTGAAAAGAAAATTTTTTTGCGCTTTCAGATGGTGTAAAAATGATTTTTGTGCTGCAATGTTTTCGAAAACACCAAAATTTATTTTTAAGACATTTTGCCCGTTTTATTGTAGAGGATAACTAAAAGGAAATCATTTAACTATTCGAAACAAACTATTTGAAAGACATTTTTCTTAAATCTTGATCTTCATGTTTAGTACTAAGTATGCGCAGACTTCGGTGAGTTTTGAACATACTGAATGAAATGACATGAAAGACATTCAATTAACCTCTTTTTAGAGCAAAAGTTAATGGAATTTTGCCGCCAGGAATCAACTGAAGACATCGTAATCAAACAACCGTAGTTATCCTGAGTAAATCCCATTTTAATGATGATAGTTAAAAGCAGGATAATGAATCAGACGAGTCCTGATTTTTTCTGGTCCCTAGAATTTTAAATTTACGACATCGTAACTTAAATCCCGCGTCAAATAAATGCAGTACTTCGGTTTTGTCGTAAATTCTTCCATGAATTCGAGATAGTTGCATTCAGTGGATTGCAGTTCTTGTATTTTCTATAGATAGTAAATAAACTAAGATAGTGTTTCTTCGTTTCGGGAAATAATTTTAATTTATGAATCTTCGAGAAGAACGGGAGACTTAAATGGTTTTAATGAATAAATTTGAAATTTTAAGCAAATTTACACTGTAGAAAATGCTGAATTTTTATCTGTTGTGTTCCCCAATAACATTAAAATTGATTTAAATAATTCATAATCTATAAAACGTTAAAATTGATTTAAATAATTCATAATCTTTAAAACATTAATCTATAAAACGTTAAAATTGATTTAAATAATTCATAATCTTTAAAAGTTTAAAATTGATTTAAATAATTCATAATCTATAAAAAGTTCAAATTGATTTAAATAATTCATAATCTATAAAACGTTAAAATTGATCTAAATAATTCATAATCTTTAAAACGTTAAAATTGATTTAAATAATTCATAATCTTTAAAACATTAAGATTGATTTAAATAATTCATAATCTTTAAAACATTAAAATTGATTTAAATAATTCATAATCTATAAAAAGTTAAAATTGATTTAAATAATTCATAATCTTTAAAACATTAATCTATAAAACGTTAAAATTGATTTAAATAATTCTTAATCTTTAAAACATTAAAATTGATTTAAATAATACATAATCTATAAAACTTTTTGGCAGTATGATTAATGTGCCCATATGTCCCGTTTTTATGTAGCCTGTCCCACTGTCCCCAAGCATAGCTTCGGGACGCCGAAATGTCCCGTTTTTAGAAGGAGAGCAACCCACGGTTAACAAGTACAATAAAGGGAGTGAAAAATACAAAAATAAATAAATGAAATAAAATAAATTAAAAATAAAAAATAAGACGTTAGTCGGAAAAATGATCGTCACAAACATATGCAAGTCAGTCACTAGCTCGAACTTATTTATAACTACATTACACCGCAAAAAGTGACAGAATGGAACACTGAGTATGTTTGAACCGAAAGTCGTTTGCGAAGTTGTTCAAAGACTTTTAGAAAAATAATTTGAATCATACATTCGTATACTTATCGAATACATTTTACGTCTGCCCGGCACTAATACTAATGCACCCATAGAAAGGGTCTTTCGTTTTACGAATAAGCTGAGGGTGAATAAAAAAAATCATAGTTTGCAGTTCTTAAAGTAGTGTTAATTATCAAAGTAAATTTTAAAAATTTATACTAAGAATTTCATTCTTATTTGAAATCAGCAGAAAATAAACATATTTCGTCTTCAGAAAAATAAATTAATTATTTTCATGTGCTTTTTTCATTAATAAATAAAAATTTAAGAAATATATGTTTCTTAAATACACGTACTATTACTTAAAAAATTAGCAGGTACCCCGTTTTGAGGATAAAAATAAATGGTCACTTTAAGTATGATCCACATTTTTAACACATTTAAATATGCGTTAGTAAGATAATGTTTCTCCCAAATGTGATTTATTTCTTGTGAGATGTCAAATTATACCTATTATATTGTTGTCGGAAGAAGCGGATGTATAATCATTTTGTTGAAAAAACAACCAGATACATTTAAATTCGTATTTTTTTATTTTTCTTATACTTTTATTTTAAAATTATTTTATGCAACAGTAAATTTTTATGACTTTATTAAATCAACATGCTAATTTTAGGTTTTATTAGATAACGGTATTTGCAATGCCACTTATTTCCCAGTAATAGCAATATCTTTACCAAACCAAATGCAGAAAATATTCTACTTTAGTGGAAAAACTTATATAGAGGGTGAAACAAGTTAAATTAAAATTTTCTCATTTTTTATAAACTTGTAAGATCAGTGGATATATATTTATTTTACATTTTGTATGTATGTATTGCTCTTTATAATCACATGTTAATATCATAGCTCAATATGCTATTATTTTGATAACAAATTGCAGATTTCATTGTGGAATAATGCGCTATCTTCTTTATTTTCTGGGTCTTAAAGATTATACGGCTGCGTCAACTATAAAACAAATTAATCATAGCTCTATTTTTTCTTCATTTACTTTTGGCATTGCAAAAATTTAACTTCGAAAAAACTTAACTATGCAATTGTGTGAAGAATTTTGTGCGACTGTTTGTGTATTATACTTTCGAGCCATCAATGAAACACATTCCCTAAATTTAAAACCAGACAATGCGCAATTTGTGGCATTCTGATCCATTACTTGAAAAGATGTGTTACAAGATTTCACTTAGTTTTTTATAAAGACTCGGATTTTTCCATTATTATACTATTTTTGTATTTCAGCACTACGTGAATTTTAGAAATCTATAAACAAAAATTTATTTTGTGGATTTAACTCTTTTTTCCAAAATCAAAAATTCTAATCTCTTTGCTAGATATTATTCGAAATTTCTTTTATTTTTTAAATCAACATTTCCAGAGCATTTTATTGGTGTAGTAAGGGTTTAGTTTCATCTCAATTCAATATACTTTCATCTCAATTTGTCTTCTACTAAAATTTTCAGTGTTCCAATTTTTTTTTAATTAACCACCGACTCTATGCGTCCACCCTTTTCAGTTCACTCCTCTTCGCTCCCTTCTTTCGAGCAGCACTTCCTTATCTTGAGTCGATTTTAAACATAAAATCCTGAAGCACACAGCAAAGATTTGAAGGGGGTAAAAGAACTCTGGAAGTTTCATTTAAGGACCTGCACATAACAAGAGTTGGAACGATACTCCTCGAACACTCCCCGATCGGCGATCTGAAGCGGAAAAATCTCCGGTCGGATCTGTTGCCACCCCAGGGAACGTAATTTATGGAACAGTAAAAAAACCGGAGCTCCTGGCAGAATTACTTTCCTTAAACATTGCAGGAACCTTTTTTGTTTTACATGGTCTAATGGTATCGTTTCTTTCAGGCTCGCAGGAAGAGGGCAGTTTATCGAAACAGCTTCTCTTAAATTTTAAACAGAATTTTTAAAGCCAACTCATACACGCATGTCTACTTTTATAGGTGAGCAGTGAAACCGGAATGATGAAAAGGATAATTCCGGTTTCAGGACGCTGGATTTGAGTAATTATTACATTAAATCAACAATGAGATTAATAGCGGGGCGAAGAATATCTGTTTTCTCGCAAATGAATGTTAACGACAGACGTTGGAGCTCGTGAAAGATTCTTTACTAATTTAACACACTTACTTTTATGTTCGCGGTTACAGAGTTTGCTATAAGATATGTGAATTTTTATCGCCATGGCTTTCTCTTATACAGAAAAAATTTAATCGTTTTCATGCTAAATTATTGCAGTATCGCTAAATTATTGCAGTATCATCATTATTACAGTATCATCATCATTATTATCAATTATTGCAGTATTATTGCAGTATCACCATCATTAAGCACCAATTATTAAGCATCAATTAATCATCATCATTAAGCATCAATTATTGCAGTATCATCATCATTACCATGCTAAATTATTGCAGTATCATCATATTGCAGTATCATAATTATTATCTATTATTAATTATTATCTATCTACTATTAATTATTATCTATTATTGCAGTATCATCATTATTAAGCATCAATTAATCATCATCATTAAGCATCAATTATTGCATTATCATCATTGCCATGCTGAATTATTGCAGTATCATCGTTATTGCAGTATTAATTATTGCATAAATCAACAACGAGATTAATAGCGAGGCGAAGAATATCTATTTTCTCGCGAATAAATGTTAACGACACACGTTAAAGCTCGTGAAAGATTCTTTAGTAATTTAACACACTTACTTTTATGTTCGCGGTTACAGAGTTTGCTATCAGATATGTGAATTTTTATTGCCATGGCTTTCTCTTATACAGAAAAGAGTCTATAGCCCATAATACTAATTGCGATCAACAAAAGATTAAAACTTTTATTTTAAGCCAGCAATTCATCTGTTCTCCATTCCATCCATTTCTCCCAACACTGTTCTTTTTCCACCCATTGAAGTCGAAAAATCAGACACGTCCGTTCATCTGAAGTTACAAAGTGCGCTGGCAGTAGGGAAGAGCGATCTTCTTTCTCCCTCTACAGCTGATCTTCGATCCCCTATTTCTTCCCCCACTCCGCAGATTTCAGATTTGCTATCCTCGTAGCAGGGTCTCGATCTAGTCAAATCGTTTGATGCCTGTCCATGATGCCTGTGTCTGATGCCTGTCTCTCTTCTTCTTCTGTGTACTTGTCTTGTGATGTTGTTCTCTGTCTTGTCTTGTGTCTTGTACCTTTTAATGTACTGTGTCGTGGAACTTAGCCATCTAATAAAAATGGTTCCTGAAATTGAAGTGCCGACTACCCTCGCAGAAGGTCCCACCGAAGATTTGGCGCACGAGCTGCCGGAATTTGGTTTGGTCGGGTTGGCTATTCTATTTTCCCTAGGTTTTCGACCTTGACGCTTGTTTTTTCCTTTCCGTGTTCCAAAATTTCCATTTTGGAAGAGTTATGAATGGCCTGCTTTAGGCGTTTTTTTCCCCAATCTTATTTGTAACTTATGTAGTTTGGAGTTTCAATGCAAATTTATATTTACCAAGAATTAATTAATTCATTTATTCTTGTTAATCTGCTACCAAGAGAACCCTCACTTCTGATTGGAAAAAGCTTTGGTCGTAGAGTGTTGTCGAATGTGATATTGAGGAGTCTGAGACGTAGCGGTTACAATTCACTGCCTTCTCCTTTTTATGGTAGGTGGCGCAACTAGAGCCATCCGGGTTTTTCCCATGATGCCTGTCTCTCTTCTTCTTCTGTGTACTTGTCTTGTGATGTTGTTCTCTGTCTTGTCTTGTGTCTTGTACCTTTTAATGTACTGTGTCGTGGAACTTAGCCATCTAATAAAAATGGTTCCTGAAATTGAATTGATTCTTCAACAGCGGCATTCCATATAAACATGAGTCTCGTCCCTCTTCAGTGGCGCCCAACGTGGGGCTGTCGTCTCCCTGTAGAAGAACTGCGCCTAAAGCGTAACCACTTGCATCCGTTCGGATGATAAAAGGCTTAGTAGGATCAACTTGCCTCAATACTGGCGGAGTTACCAAGCGTTGTTTTAGAGTTTGAAAGGCTTGTTGCTCTTGTTCACACCATTTCCAAACAAGTACCCTGTGGAGCCTATAGTCAACAAGATTGTGTCTTTTGCCAAAATCAGGGTACTGGAGGTGGATAGCAATGATATCGATGAGCTTGTGGAAGGGCACAACCAAGAGTTGACCACCGTAGAGCTTACGGAGTTGCATTGTGTTTCACTGCATGAAGTTACGGAGGAGAATTAGTCAGAGAAGAAGACGGTAACAGCAAAGCAACAATCTTGTAGCGCAATAAGAGAAATGCTGAAGGCATGGGCAACTGTTGCATCGTGCATTGAGAAACATACACTAATAAGACAATGGCTAAGCACGCTACAAATTTATTTTATGATAATGCTGTGTCGCATTTTAAAGAAATTTTGAAGCGTCGGCAAAAAAAATCCACGGGAGGCTGTCTCTGCGAAACGGCCGATGGGATTGAGGGGCGTAGACTTACTTGCCTTACTCAACTGTGACTTTCTGTGACTAAAGTAGCTCTATGTGACTATTAACTCTGTAGTCTATAGTGAGTATTAGTCTAGTGTGACTATGTGACTATGTAAAATTCTTCGTGATTTTCACCAACTTTGCAGCTCGACTGTGACTAAACCGTAATTCCAAATTCTAAAATTATTTTTGCAATCTTCAATGTCTATCTTTCTCTGTTAAATGATTCTAAAACCAACTCTCTATGTTATTTGGTTGCGGAGCTGTAAGCGTTTAACTTTAGTACAAAATTCGACGTAATTCAACAATTCTGGAATAATATTTCGCGCGATCGATGATTGAATTGCCTTAGTCGGGGTGCGCGTGCATCGGTCGCTGTGACTTCATTAAAATTTTTGGTGATTTTCACCAACTTTGCAGCTCGATTGTGACTAAACCGTAATTCCAAATTCTAAAATTATTTTTGCAATCTTCAATGTTTACCTTTCTTTGTTAAATGAACCTAAAACCAACTCTCTATGTTATTTGGTTGCGGAGCTATAAGCGTTTAAAAATTCCACGAAAAGCGTCATAATTTTTTCCTTTCCCGACACACCATTAGACGTGAGTCTACGTCGAAAAAAGTCTCTAGACAATTTCCTACTAAAAATGTATTGGGTATGTAACGTAATTCATACAAAAACTCAACAACTTTATTAAAACACTTAGAAAAATTAGTGAAATTTCTAAATGAAGCATTGAACTCAGTCCTGTAAATTATATTGTTTTGCTTTCTGCAAATCGTATCCGCATGCCATGTTGGTTGATTCTGTTATAAAAAGAAAAGATGAAGATGATTCACACTCTTTAACAATCGTATCTATAAATTTCTTTGAATAAACATCATACATAAAATTTGATGAGTATTCTTTTCAGCATGGAACGCATTATCGTATTTTGCATTAATTTATGTGGGAAAAATTGTTTCGCTTAAAAAGCGTTTCGCATTACGAGTAAGCTTCTGGAACGAATTATGCTCGTTAAATGAGGTTCCACTCTAATTGGATGAGAATTTTTTTCGGCATGGAACGCATTATCATATTTTGCATTAATTTATATGGGAAAAATTGTTTCGCTTAACCAGCGTATCGCATTACGAGTAAGCTTCTGGAACGAATTATGCTCGTTAAGTGAGGTTCCACTGTAATTTGATGAGAATTTGAGGCTTAAAATAATGCTCAAGGCCAAATGTGCCATTGATTGAAATATATTAAGGAATTGAATTAACTTGTTTTCATTTTCCTCTTTCATATTTGGGGGGTTTATAGTCGAAGTGAACCAAGTCCATGTTTTACCCATTTTGCACTTAAACTGTCATGGATAGTGTAGAAAAGTTATATTTTCTGTGTAATAAATAAGGATTCAAGTTCAAGTGTATCCACCAGAGAGGAAATCAATTAGAAGTTCACTATTATTTTCAGTGCAGTTAATCAACTTTAAGTTCTGTTTTCTCAGAAATGAATCTCACTTGGACTTGGCGAACTTGGAACTCTGAAGCCTCCATTTATTAATTTATTTATCATTGTTCTCCTGACTAGAAAAAACATTTAATAGTGAATTGGCTGGTTCTCCTCAAGGGGACATACGACTGTTAAATCACAAAAAAATTTCGATTTTTTTTTTGAAAAAAAAATATCTATTATTCACCATTTATTTCTGAACAATTTAAAATTTTCCGCGTTAAAAAATTCCAATAATTATGAAAGATATGAAGGAAAATTTATCAGCTGTTCAACGTAAACATTCAAAAGTGCCAATCTTTAAAGCGCTGTATCTCAAAATGTGTTTGTTTTTTCATATTGCTCGCAACAATATCTCAAGAACTATTGAATATTTTTACATAAAATGTTTACTGAATATGTATTACGCTGTTCTCAACGAATTGAACCACACTTTTTGTACATTTTCTCTTCAAAGAAGTTTTGTGGGGGACATAGGAAAAATAAATAATATTTTTAACACTTTATTTTAAATTGATGTACAAAATAGAAATTAAATTTATATGTAAGTAAAATGTAGTTCAATTGAAGCAGACTGTTTTGATTATTGAAATACCCAAAATATTGTGTTTAGACCAATATTTTATCCATAATCATGCCCGCAAATTTAATTATCTCGTTTTTTCTGAAAAAACTATACCCATATTTATTACTCTCTCAAATAAATACATACAAATATTGAGGTTTGAAAATCTGTGTATTTTATCAGAAAGAATAGATATTTTTTCTAGGAAAAAAGTGAGTGTGTGAAATGTATTCTTTAAGAGATACAATGTATTGAATTTGACAGTTTCCCCTATTTTTTGAGGTTTAAGAATCGTATGTCCCCTCAACGCGCATATTCTCATAAAATTCAGTTGCGGTACACTCCTGAATCTTCACTTTATGATTTAATATTAATTTATTACATAGTTTACTTGACTAGAAAATATTTAATAGGTAATTGGCTAGTTGAAAGCGCGTATTTTAGTCAGATTCAGATATAGTATACTCCTGAACAATTCCCTTAACCTCAACTAAAAAGCAGTTACACTGTCACTCCAAATTCTCTCATTCACCTCTCAAATTTTATAC
>BGPR01010724.1:29833-42413 GCA_013235015.1 Araneus ventricosus
TATTGATTCCTCTACAAAGCTTATTTTATATTAATGCCGCTTTTTAAATCGCTCGTTCTTCTTATTTTTGATATACTGATTCCCCTACAAAGCATATTTTATATTAATGCCACTTATTAAATCGCTCGTCCGTCTTATTTTCGATATATTGATACCTTCACAAAGCGCATTTTATGTTAATGCCGCTTTTTAAATCGCCCTTTCTTCTTATTTTCGACATATTGATTCCCCTACAAAGCATATTTTATATTAATATTAATACCGCTCATCATTCTGCATCATTTTAAGAAAATTACATAGAAATTAGCTTCATTGTCGGCAGTATTCCAGTTTAAATAAATCGTTTGTTTAAATATGAGCCGAGCTGTATTTAAATAAATGACATTTGTTTCAAATCTCATTATATAAAACTTTCCTCATTTAACGCTGTACTTCACTAAACACCTACACTAAATATTTTACACACAGAAAGAAAGATCGGAATAATAGTTACTTAAAGTTGCTTTGTAAGAAATTCCGTTTGAATTTTACTTGGTAAATACAGCTACCAAATGAAAAATTACACTGGATTTCCAAATTTAAAAGCTGTCTTTCCCTTTCCATTTTAGGATCAATGTTTTCAGCATGCAAATATGGGTAGGTGTGTCGAATTATCCTTAACCGTATCTATGCAACTACGGCCTTCGTGAAGACGGTAAAAATGAATGTAACTATCAAAATGCACTTTTAAATGTACGAAACATTGGTAAAAATAGCCTTACTCATGCACATTTAATGCCTTAGTGCCAGTGCATTTGCGTGCTTCTAAATATTTAAAATGATTTCTCTTAAATTTTTCTGAAAGCTATTGTAAAACAGGAAAGTAATAAAGGAACCATTATTTATGCATGCATTACTTAAAACTTAAAACAGATCTAGGATTTGCTCTAAATGTGAATTACCACTCCTTTCACTTTTAAAACGCCAATGTTATATTTATATTTTGGGTGATATCATTTACTTTGTAACATGACTAATTCTAAAATATATATTTTCTTATACATAAATGTTCCCATATATATGCCAAAAATAATTTTCAATACGTAAATATAGTGCATTAGTTTTAATTAAAAATCTTTATTTAATAAAATAAATGCACCTTGGCCAGTGCAAAATCGTCTATTGAATAAAACATTTGAAAATTTTTACTTCGTAAGATTTAGCATGTAATTCTATTATAGAGTGAAAACTTTTTATCTAAAGTGTTGTCGTTGATACATGCTTAACCCTTTACTTGCGGGTACTTTCTTATATATGTGGTTTGTAACCCCCTCCCAGTTAAAGGGTTAATTAACATTTATACATACAATGTACCGGTAGCAGTACTTAAGTATTTTATAAAAGATTTACATTTGGCTTCATCACATTTTACAAAAACGTTTAAGAGTTAGATTACGAAGTTTTATTTGTGTATTTCTTTTGTTAAACACATTTATTTAACTTGACTTATTTCATAATCGATTTTTCATTCATTTCCTGATTGGTTATAGTTTCGAAATCATTTATGTGTTCCGATGACGGTACATTGTTTTAATATTTTGCTACTATTATTATCTTTAGTGCTATTATTATATTACTGCTATTAATACTGAACTAGAAAATCTCCCGTCATGGTATGTCGGGTGCAAATTACCTCTTCATTAGAGAGATTTCCCGTCAAATTTGACGTGTTTAAATAGATATATATGCCAGACAAATGTTTAACATTGATTGAAAACCAATACAATAAACGTACGTTTTATGACAGGAAGTATTTTTTTTATTTACATATTATTTACACTTCTTACGAAGCACTTTTCTGCTTGTCGAACGTTGCCAAAAAATATTATCAAATTATATCATCACGATTGCAATAAATAATCAGATGCATCGTGTCATCCAAACTATATCACGCGCATGATATACCACTGACGTACTGAACCACTTTCTATTAAAAAACGGAAATTAATTTGAAATATAGGATTAATAAAATTTAAAATTTCTCGGGAACTATTGATAGTAGCGAGATAAATTTTATATCAATCGATAGAAAATTTCATTTCACTACTTTAGAGCTATTAAATTTGAAATTAGAACTACAATTACTCTTTTAAATTTAAAATTACTAAAATTTAGGTGCTCTAACAATGAAATAATGCTGTTTAACGTCTCTCAGTGCTATGGCGCGAATTTTATTGTTGGTGACGTCAGAGCGTTATCGGATCAGTGAGAGACAGATCTGGGTTATTATATTAGTAATTATATGGAAAAAGTTTTAATTTTTATGAGCAAGTATTGTTATTCCTTCTTGAAACACACAGACCAACTGCATGTATATTTTTTACTCAATGTGTCTTTGTGCCAGTCATCTATTTATGTGGACTTGACATCATTGTACGCATGCGCAACTTTGCTACCTTTGGATCAGTCTGATTCATGTTCCCTTTACTGAAAATCGATTAATTTTATTTTATTTTATTTATGTAACTTTTGTTTGTCGGCGAAAGTGAACTTAGAGTATTTTAAGTCTATATCTTTATTTATGTTTCAATATATCATCCGGTTATTTTAATATATATCACCTGGTTGTTTTAACTCTTAAATGACCGATTTTTTTAAAATGTTTTTTAAATTTTCATTTCTGGAATAAAACGTGGGAAAAATACTTTAAAAAATCCTATTTTGTTTTAAATATGTTTTACGGCTAAAAAACAGTTTGTTACCAATATACAACACTGGGCTTTAGTTGATAAAAAATTGCCTAGAAAAAGTTATATAATATTTAACGCAGATGAATTTCAGAACTAATAATACGGATAAGGAATTTCCTTCAACATTGTAGATTAAAACATGGTATTGTCTAGCGGGCAAACAGAGCAAAAGAAGATGCAGCCTCAAGTGAAAAACATCAATTTATTTTTATTTTTTATAAGCACTCACAGGCTGCCATCTATGTGTTGAAAATTGGTTTTATTGGTAACATTTTCAGTATAGCACTCAGGCTGCCATCTATATGTTGAAAATTGGTTTTATTGGTAGCATTTTCAGTTTGTAACTGGATTAGAGCATTAGAGCTTCAGTCTTATTCTCAATATTTTAAAAGACAAAATTGGGCATGTTGATTAAAGGCAACACTGGGCATTTAAGGTTTAATGATTATCACTTCACCTGTCGGTATATAAAAAAAATTTAGAGTACTGATCGTGGCAAAGTATTAAATTTCAAATTTAGTTTATTAACTATTTTTTATTATTTATTTGTTTCAAATAGTAAGATTTAACTAATATTGTAAACAAATCATATTTTCAGAAATGTTAAATGATATTTAAATAAAAGTAATAAAAGGGTTGTTACGAATATTTTAACTAATTTGCTGTCTAGAATTTGCAAATAACGTATTTTCAGTGCTTGAAAACGAGAAACATTATGCATGTTTTGGATGACTTGGACAAAGCTGACTATCTTCGTTTCCACCTTGAAATAAATTTGTCTGTGTATTTTAGTGAGAGTAGTGTACTGTAGTTACAGCATTGCATGAAGAATTATGAGCCTTCTTTGCAAAAATAAGATATTTGTTTGACGATTTCCATAACACAGACATTTTACTCAAACACGCACATAACACACATTACATTCATTGACTTTAAATTCCATCTTAATAACATTTCTTCTTCTCCATTGCTAGGCAGAGTTAGCTGAAGACAAATATGGCGATGCCACTATATTTTTATAACTTTTAGAAAAGAAATGATGCCAAACGATTTTTCAATTAATTTCTTTTACGGCCAAACGATATTTTTAAATTAATTTCTTTTATGGCCCAACGAATTTTTATGTAATTAATTTCTTTTCTTCAAATATTTTGATAATTCTCTTGTAATTAATAATTGAACAAACACATATTTTTTTATTTGTTACGAATATCACATTAGTTTTAAATTTATAGTTTAGTAGTTTAAAATTCGACAATAATCGGGATTTATGAATGTTGTGGAACAGCAAGGAATAAAATTTAGAATTCGAGAAATCGATAACAAAAAAATCTGACTATTAAAATATCTTGGCAACTGTCTTGGAAAGAATTGAAAATGGAAAATAAAGTTTTCCAAAAGGTTTTCAAACCCTGGTTGCTTGGTGTAAACAGTATGACCACTATTTGTTTATCTCCACGAACCAGAGTAAACGCAGAATGTTTTTCTACGACATTCTTAAACATTTCATGCCGCCATACACAACTCACCCAAGACACTTACTTTTTTTTCTCGGAGTATTTGATTTCCTTTTCGTCTTCACTTTCGACACATGCGAAAACAAAACGACGGAAAAGCAAACGTTCTCTTTTCAAAATCTCCTCAACCACCGCAAACATTTTTCACAAAATCCACAAATGTCACCAATTTCGGCATCATTAAAGCTGTCAATGCCTCTCCAAGATTTCAGCGCTGCCCTCTGTTCAAACGACGCACCCCCGACACCTGTCCGCGTGCTGAAGGTACACGAACCCTCCTGCGCAGATAAGGCGACACGGACCCTGATGTAACCTTATCTGCGCGCTTTGCCAATGTTGAGAGAAAAATTTCGCTCGCAATATTTCTTCTCAGCTTCGCTCGCAATATTTCTTCTCAGCTTGCTTCCTGGGAAGGTGGGGTTTTTGTATGAAATAAGAGGTCTGTCGGAGGCCAAAATTATCAGTAGAGGTCAAATGTCTTTTAAGAGTTTTTCCTTTAAGGTTGCAGGCGGGCTGTAAGTGCCCTGAATCGAAATTAAACTCCCTCTTCCTGCAAACAGTGGGATATTTTTGCTGCTTTAATTGGCTTTACTTTTGATAAGATTTCTGAAAGATGAAACTTGATCCTACCGAAAAAAATTTTAGTTTTCATGGGTCAATTCAGGCGAAAATTGGGCCGTTTTGCGGCCCCTTCATAAAAACGACCCCTTTACAAAATTCCACTTCATAAAAACGGCCTCTTAACAAAATGCCACTTCAAGAAAACGGCCCCTTCACAAAACTCAAATTCACGTAAAATACAGAAATGTGAGTGCTAAAATTGCATTTTTTACATGATAAAAATATATTTCACAAAAATATTTTTATTTTTCACACAAATAATTTTTTTCCACAAAAATATTTTTATTTTTCACAAAAATATTTTTTCCCCACAAAAATTTCGACCCTTGGTTTTGTACTCTGATATTGCTATTTCATTGCGTGCAAGGCTTGTTGTGTAATAGTTGCAGTTAAGAAAGTTTTGTTGATTCTAAGCATTTAAAAATACGAAACCCTTTAAGTTCAAATTCAATAAGAAAACATTACAGGAGAAAATCGTTTAACTAGATCAATAAGGTTTAGAATGTGTGTTTTGTAAGAGTAATTAGTATAACTGCATGTTTAACAACTTATTAATATTATGACTAATTTTTTGAAGAGTGCTTTAGACAGTTTTGCTTCCAACTGACTTACCTAGAAATTTGCCGGCTTATAATTTCAGGGCAATTTATCTTTGCGAAAAGTTTGTCAATCCAGTTTTCTTAAATGGAAGTTAAAGTAGGAAGTTTCTTTTAAGGTATCTGTGTGTGTGTGTGTGTGTGTGACTACGTGTGGGAACGAATTTTTGAAAAAGCGCTTTAATGTGCAATTTCAGTTCATTTTCTGACTCAATATGATTCAAAACAACCATTAATACCAGTCAGGAAATTTTATGTCACTTGAGATATAGTAAAATGGGATAATTTAGGTAAAAAAGGGGTAAAATTAGAGCAAAAAGCAAAACACGCTAGCAGAAATTATAATCCATATATTCAAATTATTTCTCTACACAGCACACTTACAGCTATGGTGAAGGCAATGAACTAGGATCTAAGAAATACTTGCATTTACAGGAAAGTTATGGCCAGTCGAGTATTCTCTTATTCAACATTTCACAAAATGCATAGGTATAATCAAAATTAGGCAGCTCTAAATCAAAAACTATTGATCTGAAAATTATATGTCTAGTTCATTGCCTTTACTCCACTTAAGACAACATATATACAAAATCTCAAGGAAATACATAGATAATGTTTTGAGATAACGTGTTTTGCGTAAGTGACTTTTGACGAAATATAAGTTTTCCAAAAAACGCGTTTAAAGTTTTAATTTGCATTAAAAATATATTTATTTAACTTCTTTTGAAATTTGTCACATTTGTAGGATATACCTTCTTTATTCAGAATCTTATCACATTTTTTCATTCTGAGAGCCCGTAATTTTTTTCTAGCGTTTTTTGTTCCTGCCAAAGACTGTCTATTAGAAGTGACGATTCTATGGTTATTGAGATTAAGATATTATTTCAATGTATATGTTGGCCAGGAACTGTTCCCAGTTCATGAAATACTCTTTTAAGACCATAAAATCAGTCATTAAACTACAATTAAGCTATCGATGTCCCTAAACGTAAATTTTGTAACTCCACAAATGTGCATTTTGGCAAAATGTTCTTAGTAGCTTGTCGAAACTCACAATCTTATTCAAATTGACATGACTTGCAGATAGAGTGTATAATTAATCGAAATAAATAAAAAGCAAATTAATTTATACTGCAGAGTGCGGTGTATTGGGTATAACGAGGGAAGACAGACAACTTCCGGTTTCGTTTTTAGCTACCATGCTTTATAAAAAATTCTATATCTCCGTTTCTATTCATCGTAAAAATAAAATAAATCCAGATTTAGAAAGCTAAATAAATTGGTTTTAAAGTAAAACCATAAAACAATTTTGTGAATTTCGACCGAAAACCATCTTTTAGACGTAGTCAGATACCCAATTACGCTTCGGCAACCAAATGATATTGCTATACAGAAAGTGAAGTAGTGAGTTTTTTGCATGCCATTTTTAACTAGTTTCCGCATTTGTAGAAATTATTATACGATTGTTGAGCTTAATATGGGATTAATTCCTATTGTGTTTTAATGACAACCAGGTTTTTTTCCCTCATCTATCCTGTATTAATATTGAAAGGAAAAAAATAGGATTTCCTGAAAAAGTTAAACGTTCTTTTTAAAAATTAAACCTAAAAATCCAGCATTTCTAATCTAATAAACATGATACGTTCTTTTCGGATTTGGTACTTATCCTAGGCATTTAACTGTTCTACTTTCTCTACAATCTAAGAATTGTTAATGATTCAAATAAGAGATTATAGAACATTTCAGATGTTAATGGATTCCGCGTAGATTTTGTTTTGGATGATTATAAATCCCATGAATTATTTTATTATAGTTTATAAGTTTACAAATACGATAATTCTATGCAAAGGTTACAATTGATAAAATTTAGAAAAATTAATTTAAATATTAATTGAAATTAAAATAAAATAAAAACTAGTTTTTGCATTAAATAGAAAGGCTCATATACAGCTACTTCTAATGAAATACAAAGAAAAATAATAGAAAAAACGTAAATTTGAATTAAAAAGAAAAATAAATAAAAGAAACAGAAAAAGTAAACAATAATAATAATGATAACAATACACCTTTTTGTGAGCTCAACGCAGCAGCATTAAGTGATTGCAGCAACAAAATTTTTCTAAAAATAACACAACAAAAACTATAGTATTAAATAACAAAGATTCTCTAATAATTGAAACACTTAATAAAAATTAGAAATTAAAAAATAATCAAAATGGATGAAAAATAGAAGAAAAATTCTATTCACGTATGCCACACCACGGCAATATGGTTAAGTGGTTGAAACCTCACATTTCACAATTCCTTTTGCTTTAAATAGGGCAAAATAAATATATATTTAAAATATCAGGCAAAAAAATTAACTAGTATTCATAATAATATTCAATTAAAGATTTTCACGAAATCCTGGTAATTTTCAAAAACTTAAATGCTATAATAAATGTTGGAAAAGTGCAACATTAGAATTTTTAAAAAAATGTTTTACGAAAATAGCTATATCTATCTCAACTTATATGTTAGCGTTGGGTCTTTATTGCAAAACTGTGCCTAATTGTTACTGAGTCATTTCTAATATGAAAAAATAAATACAACGATAGCTTATCTTCTTCGATGGTAGGACAGTCATAGCTATTTCGTTCACAACTGGCGGAAATTTGCTACAGTTTTGCGCGATAATTGCTACAATTACAAATGATGGCTTCGTATTTACTTCTACTTGTAATTTAGACAGTTTTTGCCGCTTGCTAATCGACGGAAATGCGCATTAACGAATGCGCTGCAATCTTGGCTTGTAACTGCGTTATGTCACACTTAAGGACTGCAAAACAGTGTGAAAATGAGCTAAGCCTAACTGGCCTGGATTCCAATTAGTTCGGATTAACGAGCCTCTTATGCATTATATGCTATAAGCGTTTCACTTCGAGTTTCGTAGCCTGCCTCGAATTATTCTATTCAGTGTGCATCACTCAGAGTTGTGTAAATCTGAATTCGATAACTGGCTTGATTTCGGTTGGAGTTTGCAAAATTCACTGTAACGTTTATGCAAATGAGAGTTCTGTATTGTTATTGCCTTATGAATAGGTTATTGCGAGGTTATATTAATGACCGAAATGAATGTATGACTAAGTAACCGAAATAAATGTAAAAGGTGATCTGATGATGCTGTTGTATCTAATGTATGCGTTATTGTATTATTAGAACCTTATCGCTATTAGAGCTTGTTAAGCCTTTGAAGTTCACTACATGTTTCGTTTTGAAAATTACTAAAATTATTCCAAAAATGAGTATTAGACATGTAGCTGATCATAATAAATATGTAAAGGAAAAAAATTTAGATTTTTTTTTTTTTGTTTGTTTGTTTGTTTTCAAGAAATTTGTGGTTTCACAGTGAAACCAATGAACGGTAACGAGTTATTTTCCCTCCGAATAAGTTATCATCGAAATGCAATTTAAATTATGTATTTAATTTATAAGTATACTTGAGTATTCAGGATATTGAACCTTGATAAAATTCAATATTAGTTTCCTATATTCAATTTTTTTAAAATGTCAATTTATGCAAGAACCCTCAATATTTTGTTTCTCTTAGAGATCAAAAACAATTTAGCTCTTGCAATGCCGATATCTTTGTGAATACTGACGGTATTGAACCGGAATTTTTATATAAGTTGGACTATGTATCTGACTCTTAGCGTAATTCTTCTTTCATTACTTAAGTTTCGCCCATGCGCAGTAAAAAAATGCTCAGTGTGTGGTTTCACTGCGAAACCAATGAACGGGAAAGGGTTAACCACACAGTAGGCATTAATACACTCAAAACTCAATTATTTGAGAATGAACTTTTCACATGTTAAGTTACTTTAATTGCCGCTGTCCCATATACTGACATGTTGAAAATTAGGTTTAGTATTATAATAATTAATGATTTGAAAAAATTTGCTCTATTTGTCCCCGTTTTTAAGTTAAATGTACAGATACTTTCCGTTTCTTACCTGTAAGTCACTAGCTCATAATGAAAATTTCTTTAAAAAGTTTATTGAATTGTTAATTAGCCCCTGAAGAATTTTATGCGTAAACTTATACTATTCTTAGTATATGATAGCTTACTTTAGTGAAAGAATGGAGTCCCCCTCTTCAAATCCACAATCTTGGGTTATTAATTTTACTGCAACGTTCTGTGCGAAGCGGAATTATTGTTTCTTTTGCCAGGCTTGTCGTGTTTTGGTCGGAGAACGCGGGTCCTTGCATCTCTTATCAATGTCGCATATACCCAACCATCGCAAATCGTATATACCCACCCATACTCACAATATTATCCGTATTTTTTTTAAACGTAGTTAAGCATATTTTGTTTACATCTTTCAATGTTAAGCCTACTATGTATGATCTGGAGTGAAATCATATGCATGTAATCATCAACTAAATGTTTTCTATTTAAGGAATGATTTAAAAAGAAATAATTCTATTGATAAGTACAAAGAACGCAAAGTCCATCTCAGTGGCGAATCCAGGATTTGGGTCTGGTGGGGCTGAGGTCATAAAAATTTTGTATTGTCGTGACGAATGCAGGGTTCGCACGCGTCCTTAAAAGCCCTTACTTTTACATTTAGTCCTTAAAGTCCTTACAAATCCTTATTTTTATGCCCCATTTTTAAAAAGTCCTTGAAAGTCCTTACTTTTTGCCACCTAAGCTAGGGCAAAATACATGCAGTATTTAGAAAGTGAAAAATCCAAAGAAAAGACTGAAACAAAAAGCTGTAGGAAGAAATAGATTTTTTAAAACAAAAGAAAATGTTCCAAACAAATGGGAAATCAAATGACTTAGCTAATGAGGCTGAAAAGTCAAAGGACATAAATTCATAATAAGGACATTTATTCAATCGCGTGAACTAAGAAAAACAGTTACTGAAAAAAATTAAAATAAACACCTTGGATGTAGAATTGAATGAAAAAAGTTTGGAATTAAAAGATATTTGATTACCAGTTTCATGGTTTTTTTCCATCAATTTATTAACTCATATTTTTAGGAGTTTTGTTGTGTTAAAATTGTAATGTATCTTCTATGTTTTATATTATACTTTATCATCTAATAGGTTGAATTTGTAAAAATGAGACATTTTATTTAAAAATGCGTGCAAAAATTCGTTAAGTTTATTCAATTCAGAGGTCCTTATTTTTTGGTTTTTTTACTCCTTAAAAGTCCTTGATAGTCCTTGATTTTCTTTTAAGGAAATGTGTGTGAACCCTGGAATGTCAAACCTCATGGCTTATGCAAACCATAACACTTTAAATTTACAGACGTTACTTACCTGACAATAAGAATCATAAAAAACATTACAATACTTTCGATAATTTAATAAAAAAATACAATGAAATAACTAGCCAAAAAATGTCTTCGGTCGTGTCAATGCTGCCAGTACAAGTGGAATGACTAGAAAAGGATGAAAATTTTCAAACCTGTCAAGCCAGAAAGAATTGTTGCTACGTTTTTATTATTTTTTAAAAAGGGAAATTATGAACAAACAGTTGTAGTGATTTTAAATAAAATTAAGGATTCTGGTTTAGCTCTGGGGGCGCTGCAGCCCCCTGGATTCGCCACTGGTCCATCTATTAAATAAATTCAACAATATTAAAATAGAAGTCTGTGTTTTCAAATATAAAGATGATTTTTGCCTCTAGTTCAGAACGATGTTTTTATTATCTGGTAGTTTCCGAGTAAGTGAATAAAGCATTCTGTAAAATCTAGAACAAGAACGTTTAAAATGGAAAGGAAATCCATAATCTTGGGTTATTAATTTTACTGCAGCGTTCTGTGCGAAGCGGAATTATTGTTTCTTTTGCCTCACTTGTCGTGTTTTGGTTGGAGAACGTGGGTCCTTACATCTCTTATCATGTCTGGTGTGATTTGATGGATGATTTTTGATGTCAGGGAAATGTCACTGCGTTTGGAAAAGCGCAGTACTTTAAAATATACATATATTTCTTTCGCTTTTTTATTCCAGATTGTCAAGAGTCTCTTGGAAGTTTTTTCCCCCAAAGATTTCCAGCTTATAGCTTTTTTCTTTCTTTTCAGAAAAAAATATTTCTATTTCAATCATTTTCGTCTAGGAAATGTCAGTGTATGTTAAGAATTCATTATATTTGATGGATACGATTAGTTAAGGACTTGTCCTGATGCATAGAACGGAGATTTGGTGCGATGTCATAAAAGAAATGATTTTCGAACATTTGTAAATATTTAAGAATAAATATCAATCATCTCTTAATATTTGAGATCTAAAAGTGTTTTTATCGCGAAAAACACGCAGTTCGACATGAAACTACTTTAATAATTGTGTCAAAAGGATGAAAGAGACATTCACAAACCGACATGCTAAGACTTTAATTTTATTATAAGTTAATAAATATGTACAATCTGTGGATTGGAAAAATCTTTAGGCCTATAAGAACACAATGAACATGATGTAATATTGGTTTAAAAACTTCACTTCGAATTTTCATAGCTGATACTAATAGTAACTCAGAACGGCAAAAGATACGCAGTTCGACATGAAACTATTTTAATAATTGTGCCAAAAGGATGAAAGCGAGACGCACAAACCGACATGCTAAGACTTCAATTTTTTAACAGTTAATAAATATGTACAATCTGTGCACTGGAAAAATCTTTAGGGCCTATAAGAACACAATAAACATGATGTAATATTGGTTTAAAATCTTCACTTCGAATTTTCATAGCTGATGCTTTTAGTAACTCAGAACGGCAAAAAATACGCAGTTCGACATGAAACTATTTTAATAATTGTGCCAAAAGGATGAAAGCGAGACGCACAAACCGACATGGTAAGACTTTAATTTTATTATAAGATAATAAATATGTACAATCTGTGGATTGGAAAAATCTTTAGGCCTATAAGAACACAATAAACATGATGTAATATTGGTTTAAAAACTTCACTTCGAATTTACATAGCTGATACTAATAGTAACTCAGAACGGCAAGAAATACGCAGTTCGACATGAAACTGCTTTAATAATTGTGCCAAAAGGATGAAAGAGAGATTCACAAACCGACATGCTAAGACTTTAATTTTATTATAAGTTAATAAATATGTAC
>BGPR01010725.1:8915-51330 GCA_013235015.1 Araneus ventricosus
CCCCCATCACTGCCGAAATCTGCAATGTTTCCCGATTACATAACTTCGACCAATTCACTTTTGTTCTGCCTTTCATTTGCTAGCACGAATGCCATCAAAAATTCCAATCAACGCCCAACAACTCCACTGTCATTTAAAAACACATTTTTCCAATTCGCTTTGCAATAATCGATTGCTTCGAATGATTTATCTTTTTATGAAAAAAATGAAAGTCCACTTTTGGGGGAAGCTTTCTTACAGAGAAGTAATTATTTTCAGGAAATTTCTTCGGTTCCTCTTCGTCTTTTCCATCACGAAATTTCCTCCAAAAAATTTCATACAGAATTCCCAGCAGAGTACAGAACTAAGCGATGCGACTTATCATCTGTCACCGCAGAAAACCCTTGTATTTCCAAGAACCTCGTTGGTCACACTTATTTCCCATATGACGCAATCTCATACAACAGGACCTCACCAAAGAGTGACCATTCTCGTAATTGGTTTTTTCTTCATTTAGATTAAGTGGGGGAAACTCCATTTCGTACCAGCCTCTTTGACTTTAGAGAAAAGTCCGCCTTCAATCAACTCGAGGCAACTACAGGCAATTATGTACTATTTCGTTTCTTAACAATCTACACCACCTATCTCAATTTTTTGAGATTTCAAAGAGGAAGAAAATACTCAATTTTTTGCAACCAGTAACGAATATTTCTGATTTTTTTTTCACATTTGGTAGTAACATACGGGTCTCATGTTCATATGAGACGTGAAAAAAAATTCAAAAATATTCATAACTAGAAAATTGTGGCTTTTAGCTTGCCAACAATATCTCAGATCTGATTGTCACAAATTTAGGAACGAAAGTTGTTGTAGAAAATCTGATGCAGATTGCCAGAATGCTTAAGAAATAAAAAAAGCATGAAAAAGAGAACTGATGAATCAATTCACACTAACTTTCGGTTTTTGTTTCTTCCGAGTAAAATAATGCTAAATCCACTAACAGAAAAAAATGCATTACCAAATATAAAATTTAAAAAATGCTGAATTGATGAATGCAAATGTCTGTAGGTTTGTCTGTGAACACATACTCAAATAGGCAATGATGGATTAAATTTAACTAGACAAATTAAATATGGTACGTGTTCTTTAGAGCAAAATTAATACAATCGACATCAAGTTTAAAAAAAATATATTGTATGAAAATGTATTTGGTTCGCAATTTATTTACTTTCCATTATGGGAAGTATAGAAAGTATTGCAATCATCAAAAAAATTTATTTCCAGATTATCATAAATCTCCACGTTTCAGACCTCTCCGCGTCCGAAAAAGTCATTTTTGGAATTATGTCTGTCTGTAGGTTTGTCTGTGAACACATAACTCAATATTCAGTGATGGATTAAACTTAACTAGACAAATTAAATATGGTACGTGTTCTTTAGAGCAAAATTAATTCAATCGACATCAAGTTTTTAAAAAAAGTATTGAATCAAAATGTATTTGGTTCGCAATTTATTTACTTTCCAGTATGGGAAGTATAGAAAGTATTGCAATCATCAAAAAATTTGACCTCCAGATTATCATGAATCTCCACGTTTCAGACCTCTCCGCGTCCGAAAAAGTCATTTTCGGAATTATGTCCGTCTGTCGGTTTTGTCTGTGAACACACAACTCAAATAGGCAACGATAGATTAAACTTAACTAGACAAATTAAATATGGTACGTGTCCATTAGACCAAAATTATAGATTTTTATCAAATTTTGGGCGAAATCTGTTTACGGAAGTATGTCTGTTTGTCGATCGGTCTTCGTGTAAATGAACTTGACAAATGAAAAATGCAACGTGTTAAATGGATATAATTTGGGATATGGTTTAGTCACTATAATTCTAGATTTTTTTCAGATTTTCAAAAAAATCCATCAAATGGTTGATTGTCTGCCAGTATTTCTATTCGTGGGTGTGTGAACGTGATAACTCAAAGTGCAACAAACTAGAAACATGGAATTTGATATGTTACTGTTCACATCAAAATTGTAAAATCAATTTTGTTTACATCAAATTATGATTGTTCACATCAACATTAAAAATTTAGGATACAGTTGGTCAAATGGAAGAGGTACAAAATGAATACTCGATTCTTTTCGCTATATAACGAGGCTACACTTATCGTGGTCCAATAGCTAATTTCTAAACTGTTAGAGATAGACATATAGTTCGAATTGGAAAAATGCTTTAAATGAAGGGAAGAATTATAACATATGTTTTGTGAGTCGCTAAATATATCTCTGAAAAAAATACGAATTCTAACTTTTTACACGGTCTCCCTGTCCTGTCAGTCATATTTAGTAAAATATTCTTGACATTCTAACATTTTAAACAAAAAAAGTCCCACTCTTCTGCGACTAAAACTGAGCGAGTTATGGAGCTTCGAATTTCATGATTTCTAACCAATCAGCGGCCTCGTCGAGCAAGTGCTGTGCATTGATTGGTGGATCGTCTTCAAGACGGCTAATGAAATGGTGTAAAGTGGCCTAAGTCAGCGATATTCAAAGCTCCATAACTCGGTCAGTTTTAGTCGATAAAGAGTGGTACTTTTTTTGTTTAAAATATTAGAGTGTCAAAAATATTTTACTAAATATGACTGATAGGACCGGGGGACCGTATAAAAAGTTAGAATTCGTAATCTTTTCAAGAGTATATTTATTCACTCAAAAAAATATATATTATAAGTTTCCCCTTCATTTAAAACATTTTTCCAATTGGAACTATATGTCTATCTCTAACGGTTTAGAAATTAGCTATTGGACCACGATAAGTGTGGACACCCTGTATAACGAGGCTACACGCAAAATGCGCCTTAACATATAGTATATGAGAATGTAGAGGTAAGAACACTCCTGCTGGTTTAAAATATTAAGCCAACATGTATTTGGTTCACAAACTTTTTTATATAAATTTTCATGTATCTTGAACTTAATATATGGTGTGGGCGATATTGCTGTGTGTACATACTGAAAGGTAAATGCATATGTTTCCAAGGAAACAACGGTGAAAAAGGAATATCCATAAATACATTTGAGTACAAGCACATGACAGTACACAAATCTTTATCAGTAAAAGTGACATAACTACATATTTACGTAGTATATTTACATATTTTATGATTTCTGATCTATTAGATAGGTGTAAAAACATAAGAATGGCGCAGTTAGGGTCCGCGCCGTAAATTTTTCTTGAAAACGTCGGGATAAAGTCATAAAACAAGTGTTTCGTATTAATATGTAAATTAAGTATCAATCTCTTTAATACAATATTTACACAGAATAATATAATGGTTACAGAATAGATAAATCACAAGCTACAACAGACCCTTTCTACATGCGATAAACTTGAGATTTATCTATTCTGTAACCATTCTACTACTCTGTGTAAATATTGTATTAAAGAGATTGATAATTAAATTACATATTAATACGAAATGCATGTTTTATGATTTTATCCCGACGTTTTCACGAAAATTCTACGGCGCGAACTCGAACTGCGCCTCTCTTATGTTTTATTTAGAGTAGCTTTTGATGGCGACATCTGTTGACGGTATATAGAACTACATTTCGAGTATGCGTAGTAAAAAATTATTTACTATAAATGCTCATATTTCTCGTAATATTGAAATTTTTGAATTCAAATTTTAATACAATGTTTCTTTTATGTATTGTCAAGTATTCTGTAAGTTTCGTGTAATTCGAAAAAAAAAAAACTCTGAATGTTATAATAAAAAAATGAGTTTGAAATTTTCTATTTAATACCGATTTTTACTTATATTTTGTTTAATATTTTTATTCTCTCACTTTGGGTCCTAGTAATACTCCTCAAGATCTTTAAAATGACACCAGAATCGACCTCCTAGCTAAACGCGTTTCCACGCTAAACTTATTTATAACCTTACACAAAACTAATTCATAACAATCACGCGCATGCGCCTACACTGGTACGATGACGTCACAAACAAAACAAATACTATGCTACAAATTCTTACAGATATGATCTATCCGTTGTGGGGTCAACCTTTCTTTTCGCATTATTAGTCTCGTAGTTATTAGCGATTCAAATCTGACGGTATTTTGTCACACAAGAGAGTTCGACCGACTATCACTGTAACGAGCGGAAAGACGTTTTCACGTCAAACATATTTGCGGTTTTTCTACCTGTAGAATTTTCACAGTAGTTTTGAAAATTCAGTTTATTTTGTTCGTATTACATGCCATTTCAAAGTGTGGAATTTGCTTTTTAATTGTGTATGATTAGTAGTTTTGTTTTCAATATTTTTCTTTCTTGTTTCAGGGTGTTAAAATAAAGAACGCAAATTCTCACAATATTGCTCAATGAGTTTAAATTGGGACCTAAAGGCAGCTGTCCGTAACATCCACACTGCATTTAGACCGGGAACAGACAAGGAACGTACAACACAACACTGCTTTAAGAAATTTGGTGATGGAGATGAAAGTCTTGAAGATGAAAAATTAACTAAGAGCTATTATTGAATTAGAACAGCCAGATAATTTGCAGAAGAACTGAAGATCAATCACTCAACAGTGGTACGACACTCGCATCAGATTGAGAGAGTGGGATACCTATTAGCACAAGATGCTCTACAATATCCATACGATATATTTACAATGTTATGCGGCATTCAGAATATCATTGAAACATCGTGGAGATATCTCAAAATATCTTATGCTAATAGGGCAACATGAACTGAACGTAAACCCTATTAGCACAAGATGCTCTACAATTTTATTCATACGATATATTTACGTTGTTGTGCGGCATTCCGAATATCGTAGAAACATCGTGGAGATATCTCAAAATATCTTATGCTAATAGGGCAACATGAACTGAACGTAAACCCTATTAGCACAAGATGCTCTACAATTTTATGCATACGATATATTTACGTTGTTGTGCGGCATTCCGAATATCGTAGAAACATCGTGGAGATACCGTAAAATATCTTATGCTAATAGGGCAACATGAACTGAACGAAAACCCTATTAGCACAAGATGCTCTACAATTTTATGCATACGATATATTTACGTTGTTGTGCGGCATTCCGAATATCGTAGAAACATCGTGGAGATATCTCAAAATATCTTATGCTAATAGGGCAACATGAACTGAACGTAAACAATACGCTCTACAATATTCATACGATATCTTTACGTTGTTAAGAGGCATTCACAATACCGCAACAAAATCGTGGCGATATCTTAAAATATCTTGTGCTAAGAAGGGAACAAAAGATTCGTCGCTAAGTTTTTTATCTGATGAAACGTGGATTCTGTGCACCAACCGAAGACGTTCTACACAGTGTCCGGACAAAGTAAGTGCAACAAAATTCTTCCCAAAGAATAAGTTTGCTCCAAAAGAAGTGGTTAGAGTCTGGCGGCCATTACAAGAAACTATCCACTAGAGCCTTCCGAATACTGGTGAAACCATTACAGTTGAAAAATAGACCAAAATATTGAAAAAATGCATCAAAGATTGCAACGTTCATATCAGCACTGTTCAATAGGAAAGTGCAAATTATTCTCCATGACAATAACGGACCACATGTCTCACACATCATTCTGTGGAAGTTGAACAATTTGTGAAAAATGTGGTGAGGTGGCTAAATTCAACCTCACCCAGCCTCTACACCAGATCTTTCTCCAATTTACTACCACTTTTTCTAACACCTTTACAGTTTTCCCAATAGGTAGATGTTCAACAACTAAGAAGTGGCCGATAATACCTTTAAAATTTTCGTTAGTTCTTGATCACCAGAATTCTATTCTTCTGGGATGAATAAACTTGTTTCTTGTTGAGAAAGTGAGCGTGTGTATTCCATTCTGTTTCTTACTTCGATTTAATAATGATTTCCGAAGTTATGGTACAAATATTTTATACCTTATTAACAAAAACCGCAATTATTTTTGCTCTATCTTAATACAACGCAAAGGGATTCCATGCTTAGCATTTCCGGAACGTAGGAAAGTTTCGGTTTCGAAACTCGCATTACTTTAAAAAACCCTGGATAGGGTTCCCTCAAGTAGACGACTCGGAGAAAGGAGCGAAACGGGTATAAAATAAATCTCAACATTGACAAACTAAGCGCACTTCGTTAGGCGAGGAATTCGTTTTCGACCGAAGTACAAAGCGAAACGAGACTTCCGCCTGTTCTATTTGCGCCAAATGAAATAAAGGCCTTTCGTTCACTCCCAAAATGCAGTGAAATATCCCGTTTCCATGACGGCCGCCAGTGGCTTGTCTAATGTCTGGGGGTTTTCTCGTGGCGGTAGGACAGTACCTTCCCCTGTATAGCCTCGAAACAGAGACGCTATATGTGACTTCACTGAGTTCGGAAACAGTGAGAGTGCATACTTACATTATGAGGATTCAAAAACAATACAGCTCAAACTTGCAACGCAATCCAGGATTCGAAGAAGGCCACGACGGCCTAGTGATAATGTGTCGACCTCTGAGCCGGAGCGTTCCGGGTTCGAAACCCGATTCCACTGAAGATCCGTCGTGTATTGGGCCTGTTGCACGTTAAATTAAACGCAGAGGGTCAAACGTCCTCCAGTTGGTGTGGTGCGGAAGTTTGGAGAGGGGATGCCAGCTTAGGTATTGTCCTCGTTATCTGACCGCAGTTCAATATTACAAGGTCCGTCCCAAAATTCCGCTTCAAAACGGAAGGTTAATATAACTAAACTAAACTAAATCAGGATTCGAAGCTCAAACTTGCAACGCTATCCAGGATTCGAATCCAATGCAAAGCACTTCACAAGGAATTTCGTCAGACGTACACCTCGAATAAATGCTCTCATTGCTTTCACACACACTGATATGTTTCTAAAACTTGATTCAAATCGGTAGTAGAAATATCTGACACAACTATAATTCTTTTTGATTAAGGGATAACCGGCCAGTAAAAGGTTTTTTTTACCACGATTCAAAGGCGGTAGCACTTTTATGTTGGAAACCTTCACTTCTACCACTTAATAAACCAAGCGCCACACGCATATTTACGGATCCTACATAGTAGGGAATGAAGTCGCTTCTCATTGGCTCTCAGCGTCACATGACTTGGCTTGCCTCTTAATGATGTCATAGCAACGCGCTTAGGCGGGATTTTAATTATTATTTTGTCTTCCACTATCGCATCATGGAGAAATCAAAACTACCTTCTAATTATGATTATTTAGATGTTTCTCAAGCAAATGAAGTATACTTCTTTAGAATAAAAAAAATAAAGGACGAACTTTCAGCAATGGTAAGTACCCTTTAGCTTCACGACGTCATTTAGAAACAAGCCAAGTCACGTGACGCTTAGAGCCAATGAGAAGCGACCTCATTCACTACTATGTAGGATCCGTAAATATTCGTATCTCACATGCTTGGCATTTTCGGGAAATAGTTTCATAACATGTAACAAAGTTACTGAACAGTTCATTTTCACTTATTTTCGATTAGAACTTTACTTGGGAGTGGGTGGTGCTGCCGACTCTCAATTCGAGACTTAGTTCTCAAAATTTTTTTTCTTCAATTCGAGACAAAGCGGCTTTATAACAAGCATATGTCTCAAACATACCTTCCTACTAAACTTCACTTATTTTTATTCTGCCAGCTACATTTGTTTGGATTTGTCTTCACCTTGTCCTGAACAAGAAAATAAGTCATCGGAAACTAAACAGGGCTTTACAACAGACCTAATGGGAAAGCTTCGACAGATGAAGAAGTCTAAAGACACCTGTATGAAAGATGAATATGGAACTTTGGAACAACCAGCCCGTGGATTTTTATGCCATTCCTGCAAGACGATTTTCCATACAAAGTATGCTCTTGATAGGCATACTAAAATTCATTCAAGAGAGAAGGTGCTTGCTTGCGAAATGTGCGGTAAACTCTTGTATAATTTTGTGACACTGGAAAATATCCATCCCGAATACCCTAAAGATAGGAGTCTGTTGAACGAAGTTGGTGAAAAACTACTAAAAGATGAGCCTCATTTGAAACATGTTTCCCGATCTAAAGAAATTAAGGCCTATGTTTGCGAAGTTTGTAAGCATCGATCTGCAGATGAGGCCACTTTTGCAATGCACTGCCGCCAGCACAAAATAAAGAAACCTACATTTTGCTACAAATGTTCTCAGAAGTAAGAGTCCAGCATGCTTGTAGTAGCACATGTTGTTTTATACAGATGTCAACTTATAAACAAATTTTTTGCTCAAAATTTATACTAATATATTTTTAATCTGCTTATTTTGAATTAGTCCAGTATTGGAAGACGTCTGTTGCATTTGCAAAGATGATTTATTGCTTTGGTAAATAAATTAACTTTAATGTGTTTTCAGATTAAAATGTTTTAAAATAACAAGCTTACCAATTTTCAAATGTGTTAATTTATGTTTTTATTTTTCATATTTACTTCAAGTGATCAAGAATTTTTTAATGAATTAAAAATTTACTACTGTTTTTGTAAAATGATCCGATTCATAATTCCTTGAGTGTTTTATTTTTGGATTCCTAAAATTCTCCTTTTCCACACGCTTTTATTTAACTTGACCTATATTATGTTTGTAATTTTCTTGTTTGTAAAGATGGAATTTTTATTGGAATCGATATTTCACTCGTTTCATGATGTGCTAGAGTTCTGAAATTCCATGTCGTTGTGCTTCCAGTGATAGCAGAGTATTTTAATATTCCCAAATCTTAACCCTTAAAGGCCCAGTGTTGCCTTTAAGCAAAATACCCAATTTTGTCTTCTAAAATCTTAAAAACACAACTGAAGCTCTAATGCCTGTTGTTGCCAATAGAATACATACTAAAATTTTTATTAAATCAATTTACAACATATAGATGGCAGCTCGAGTGCTGATGAAAAAATAAAAATAAACTGATGTATTCCACTTGAGGCTGCATCATTTTTGCTTTGTTTGTACACTTGAGAATATCATATTTAATTCTTCAGTGTTGAAGGAAATTCCTTATCCGTATCATTATTTATTAAAATTCATTTGTGTTTAACATTATAGAACTTTTTCCAAGGAAATTTTTTCCTGAAATAAAACCCAGTGTTGTCAGTTGGTAACAAACTGTTTTTCTAGCCATAAACCGAAATTAAAACAAAATAGGATATTTTTAAGTATTTTTCCCCGTATTTCATTCAAGAAATGAAAGTAGAAAAAACATTAAAAATATGAGTATGATTTTAATTCCAATTTACTTATAATATTTATAATAGCTCCTTACGATTTTTTGTTTTGAGTCTGGTTTGCACTTATCAGCACACTAATAAAAGGGCGTTTTTATAATTATTTATTGCTAAAGAAAACTTGAACACCTTTGAACAACTTAACCTGTAAAGAAAAAAGACTGAGGTACAGGCAGATAATTTGGATTTCTTTTTTAAGGATGATACAAAGAAAATATTCGTAACTTGTCTACGTCATCTTAAATTTTTAAGAACTACAGGAATTTATTCGCCAATACCCCACCGGCCCATGTAGGTTTTTGCCAGATTATAGGTGGTTGGAATCGCAACATGCTCTTTTAAAACTCTATGTAATTTTTTAAATCATTATTTAGATGCAAACGAGTACAAATACCGTTGAGCCAACCTAATTGCTATTTATATGCAAAAACTTTATTAGTATAATATGATCCAACAATATAAAAGTAGTAAGTAAACACATTAACCTGTGAAAATCCCAGGATGCAGCAGAAAATAGACTTGCTTCCAACCCGGGGAAATCGCGAGATACGCAGTCAGAGGGATAAGATGGGGATTTAGGCGGAGGAATAGGAAAATGCTTTCTCCTTTTCTATGAATTATACCTGCAATTACCTATTCTTGCTTTCCGGCATGTATAACCATCATTCTGGGATGATAAATTATGGCAGAAGAGTAAAACTGTCTGGAGAATGATTATAAGAGAGACAGATTAGTTCCGGGGGAGCTGAAATCGTAATGGGCGATAAATAGCATTGGCTTCAAACCGTACGCAGAAGATTAAGTTTTACTGGTTGATAAAGACTCAAAGCGAAAACAAAGAATAATATATTCCTATTTGCTTAGTTTGGGATCCAGAAGTTGGAAACCTCAACTAGCATTTTGGAGTGGAAGTCACTCGATTCAAAATTTTAAATATCGTTTTTTCAGTTTTATAGTAACAAAACTGAATGAAGAAAATGTTCAAAACATTTGGGCTTCATCAGAATATAGAATAATGAATAATATAATTTTTTCTAACGTGAAATTTATAAAAAATATTTAAAGGTTCCGAAATAGTCACGCAGAATCGATTTACAAGTCGTATTTTCGTTAGTTTTTGGCACCCCAGGAAATTTGGATTTTGCTACATATTTCATCAGTAACTAATCCAGGAGGGGGAAAATGTAATTTTGCATTCCTACAATTTAAAAAGATAGTATTAAAATCCGCGCATCCAATTAAGTTTTTAGGTTATGCAATTAGTAATTATATACCTCTTTATATTAGAAACATATATAGTTTATATTTGAATTGATATCCATTTTGTTATAAAGCAATAATAATAATTTTATCTCGATTCATATCAGAAAGACATATTAGACAACCCAGACTGCAAGACCTTATAAATTTTCAAGTAAATTTTAATTAAATTCGAAGCAATTGGATCTGAGAAATTTTTATAGAAAATTGAAGCCTAAATTATTTCAATTAGCGCTTCAAATCGAATATTATCCCTTAGGGAAGAAAAAACGAGTTAATGTCAAACCATATTACAATTCCGGTAACTGATAGTTTTTATATTCTTTTTTTTAAATATAAGATTCTTAAATTCGTGAATTATGAGTAGCAAGACGAACCGAAAATTACTTTTTTCGAAATTCGATTCGGCTCACTGTGCAAAAATTGTTACTCGAGGCCAGTATTACACTGAATTTTTTAAAGAATTTTTAGTCAATGCTTTGAGATGCCGCAAGAGCTAAAAAGTTTTGACTTCGAGAATGTCGGGAACAAGCGATGAACGGAATCAAAACGCCTCTAGTAAACGAGTGTAATTGGACAAAAACGCGCCACATATAGGGGGGAACTAACGAGATTTGACCTACTTTCGCTTTTTCTTATACTTCTCGAATATTTGAAATTTTATCATCATAAAAAGACTTGTTTTTACGAAGAGTAAATGTACTTATGCTAAACTGATACCTCATTTAATCATAAAATAAATATATTTCATAAAGTCGACTAGGGTCAAGTCTCCCTAACCTTAGAGAGACTTGACCTATATGCAAAGAGTATTTAAATTCTTGTGATAATTTATATGTTCGCAAAATTCAGATTTTAGGGATTTTAGGTTAATATTACTGAATTACGAAAGGTGTTTGTTATCGAAAAATATTAATGAATAATATGGAATATATAAAATACAGTTCTTATTAATAAAATCTAGTTAATAAATTAAATTAGTCTAGTCATTAAATTAAATCTAGTTATTAAATTAAATTAGTTCAAAATTTAACAAAGAATTAAAATATTGATTTAATGAAATGATAAAAATTACAGCAATGGAACTGGGAACCCAGCAGCGTCTTTAGCGCGTTAAAGAATTGCCGGTTTTGGAAAATTGGAAAGAAAAAAAAAGAATAGCATCAAAATGAAGAAAAGGACCTAAAAAAATGTTGTACAAATCAAAAAATAGAGGAGCTTAATAGACTTATTCGGTTCTTCTAATATTTAAAGAAAAATAAAAGCAAAATAAAAATATATTTTAAGAGAAAATTCAAATCAAGAAAGAAAGAAAGACAAACTCAATAGAAATGTAGAAACTTTATATAAAACCAAACGATGACAAATAGTTCGAGCAAAAGATTTTTATTCAGATAATAAATAAATAAACTAAACTTTCTTTCAGGCGAGAAAAAAGTAGATTGATTAAATTTCAATTCTTTTTAAAATTCCTACTAAAATTATCATTTGCATTATTTGAAATTATCATATTAAAAAGAAATTTTATTCAGTAAATAATTACTAGCAAACAATTTTTAAATAATTATTCTCTATATTTGAGTTGCCATATTGCCGATAAACTCCACGCAGCAGAAAACTGATCCCAACTACAAAATACGCTTCGGTCGGCTATGACATCGAAACTGCAATAGCTTTTGTTAGGGTCAAGTGTCCCTAACTTGACTTTTTCTAAATAATCTAAAAATTAAACCTCTTATAATTGAAATACCGCATAATGCCATATATCAAATTAAAGCTAGAAGTATGCTTAAAACTCAAAAATATTTTAATTTATCACATCTTCAATAGTAAAGTTCCTATCCATTGAGGAATGAAAAAGTGAAAATTTACTTTTGGATTACCAAAAAATATTTACCTATATACCATTACGATGGCTTTTAAGATTAGAATTAAAATCCCCCCCAAAAATGATCATGTGACCAAACGTCAAATAAAAATGCCACACAAAAATTACCAATAATCTCATAAGCTGAGAAAATCACGTGGGGTCAAATCTCCCTAGTTTCCTCTATGGTGCGTGAATTAACCCTCCGACTGCCGAAATTTTTAAAATCGCTAATTAGATGCAACGTTCGCAGACATGTTCAAATACGTTTGAACGAAGTGAAATGTTATGTGCAAGGCTTCATTAGTATAATAAGATTCAACGCTGTAATTGTTTTAAATAAACACATTAGCTTGCGGAGACCGCAGGATGCATCAGAAAATAGACTTACTTTCCTACCGGCGGAAAACGCGGGATAAGCATTCACAGGGTTAACAGACGTTCCGTGGATTAGAAGGACAGCGTTTCAAGAATGCTTTGTTGCTAATAAGCGATTTAGACTCCATAGACGGTAGTAGACATCATAGACAATACCTAATCTCTCGGTCGGCTCTTTAGAACTTGCCCACATCGCAGGCCTTCTTATACGGACCAATATAACCCAGAACATAAAATACGAGGAGGTAACAAATAGAGGTAACATCCATTGAAATTGCATGTAAAAAGTGGGAAACGTGCTAATGTAAATTCAGAATATAATTTGTTTTTTGACGTGAAAACGTCTTTCCGCTCGTTACAGTGATAGTCGGTCGAACTTTCTTGTGTGACAAAATACAGTCAGATTTGAATCGCTAATAACTCCGAGACTAATAATGCGAAAGAATGGTTAACCCACCTCACATCTGTAAGAGTTTGTATCATAGTATTTGTTTTGCCTGTGACATCATCGTACCAGTGTAGGCGCATGCACGTGATTATTATGAATTAGCTTTATGTAAGGTTATAAATAAGTGTAAGCGTGGAAACGAGTTTAGCTAGGAGGTTGATTCTGGTGTCATTTTATAAAGCTTGAGGGCCTAAAGTGAGACAAAACTATTAAACAGAATATAAGTAAAAATCGGTATTCAACTGAAAATTTCAAACTCCTTTTTTTATTATAACGTGCAGAGTTTTCTTTCGAATTGTACGAAACTTACAGAATACTTGACGATACGCAAAAGAAACATTATATTAAAATTTGAATTGAAAAATTTGAATATTACGGGAAATATGAGCATTTGTAGTAAATAATGTTTTACTGCGCATACGCGAAATGTAATTCTATATACTGTCAACAGATGGCACCATAAAAAGTTACTCTTAAATAAAACATAAGAAAGGCGCAGTTCGGGTCTGCGCCGTAGATTTTTCGTGAGAACGTCGGGATAAAATCATAAAACAAGTATTTCGTATTAATATGTAATTTAATTATCAATCTCACACAGTAATACAATATTTACACAGAGTAGAATAATGGTTACAGAATATATAAATCGCAAGTTTATCGCATGTAGCAAGGGTCTGTGGTAGCTTGTGATTTATCTAATCTGTAACCATTATACTACTCTGTGTAAATATTGTATTAAAGAGATTGATAATTAAATTACATATTAATACGAAACATTTTTTTTATGAGTTAATCTCGGCCTTTTTCACAAAAAACCAACGGCGTGGACCCGAACTGCGCCCTTCTTATGTTTTTTTAAATATGAGGGCAATTGAATCAGTTCCGAATAAAATGTATGCTGCAATATTCTTAAGAATTATTCAATAGTGATATATACAATAACCGTGAAAAACAGTGGCAAATTCCACATATATGAAACAATTTAACTAATATTAAATTAGAGCAAATTTTAAAATCAAAAATTCCTTTTTGAACGAACTGAATAACCCACAAGCCAATAGCTAGAAACATATTAATAAATGTTTTATTGTATTGAAATTAAGTGAACAAGTTATACTAAATTCAATTTTTCAACAAAATATAAAGCAGTTCTGTTCAAAATCAATAAGCCAAAGGCTCACAATAATAATGTTAAGATCAAATCGTAGTCAATTTTCAGAAAAGGAATTTCCTTTCAAGATGAAAATGTTTAAGATAATTTAAACATCCTTTAAATCTAAAAAGTGAAGAGATTTTTATATTTAGAAATGAAATAAGATAATAATTTTTAGATTTAAAGGGATTTAAGAGATCTTTAATATCTTCATCTTGAAAATAAATCCACTTTCTCTTAATTGACTAGAATTCGTTATTATTATGAGTTTATTATTACGATTATGGCTTACTGATTTTGAAGATAACTGCTTTTTATTTTGTTGAGAAGTTGAATTTAATATAACCTGATTGCCTAGCTTCAATGCAATGAAACATTAACATGTTTACAGTTAAGTATTGGCTTGCGGGCTGTTCAGTTGGTCAATAAAGGAATTTTTTAATTTAAAATTTGTTCTCATTTAAAATTGCTTAGATTAATGTTCCATATATTGGGCTTTTAGGAAAGTTTCCATCAATTTTTGGAGGTAAATTCTTTCATTTTTTTGCATTAGCAGTCAAGTTTACTCACATCAACCATATAATTTTAACATGATTTGCCTTTTTGGAGAATTTTCATGATTGGACTCTCATAGAACGTCCCTGTTTTATAGCTACAAAAACTGCTCAAGTTACAGTTAACAGTCCTCCTAAGAATTGAAATCTTTTCCTTTTATCGAATTTTGAAAAGAGTGAAACAGATGATAGTCCGAAGGTGCTAAGTCAGAATTATATGAAGGATGGGGTAACACATCCCAACCACACTCCAACAGCTTCCTGCCGAGTGGAAAAGACGCATGTGGTCTAGTTTTATTTGATGAAAGGCCGCCCCTTTACAATTGGCCAATTTTGGGCACTTATGATCAATGACTTGCTTCACACTTTCCAGTTGGCTACTTTATTTAATCGATTTAATTGTTTGGTTAGGCGGCAGAGATTTGTTATAGACCATGTCCTTCCAATCCCATCAGCAACAATGTGCACTTTCTGGGAACCCTTTGGGGTGGTTGATGGTGGCTCATGAAAATGATTGCATGACAGTTTTTGCTCAAAATTATTGTAGATTATACAATTTTCCAAGATCCGTTATCATTCTATTCAAAAATGAATAATTTTAGTTAATTTGAGCAATAAATGTCACGCGGAAATACGGTCCATTTAGAGTTTTCTCTTAATTTGTGGGGTACCCAAATATTAAGGCGATTACCCGAAGCCAAGTCACATCAAATGCTCATAAATGTTCGAATTCGATACGTTCAGTCTCTCTGTTACCTCACAAATGATAATACGTTTATTATTTGCAACCAGAGTCTTAATTTGGTCGTCATCAACAGCTAATGGCCTAATGGAGAGTTACCGGTTTTAAATGTGAAATGCGCCTCATCTGATAAGTGAAGTTCCGGCATTTAATGCTTTTTCACTACTACAAAGGCAAGAATGCTTTTCAAGTTGTAAAAAGGACATGTGCTGTTTATGGAGACTGTGAAGATTCCAGAACAGCTGCTAAAATCGGCCCCGCCAAAGTAGCCACCTGGACGGTCGGAAAACTCCACAAAGGAGAATTCGCACAAATAGCTTTTTTTCACTCCATATCTAGTGACACTTGGCACACATATAATATTCTGTACGTAAATTATTGCTTATTTTGTAATCTATAATAACCAAGATACTTCGAGTAACTTTAAAATAAAAATCATTAGAATTGATATTAGTCTAGCTGTTGATTCACGCTACCCGTGGTCTCACGACGTCACAAGACAAGTGAACGAACAGGGCGCAAATGGATTGTGAAATGCACTTTTTCGTTATCCATGTTTACACTAACAACTAAAAAACTCAATTATGCTAATGTTGATAGTGAATAGACCAGGGGATGGGGAAACTTTTTGTGCTGAAAGGCCTCGTTAAATTTTGGAAGTTGGGCAAAAGGCCGCACGAGCAGAATCTTAAGGATTATTGTTCTGTAATTATTATTATATTACAGACAATTATATATTTGAATGCAAATTGTAAATAATTGGTAAGGCCACATCCCTGGTATAGACAAAAATATTGGCGAAAGCACCGTCTTCCCAAAAATACCTAATTTCAAAGGTTGCTAACGGCAATTTACTGTCCCTACAGTGATCAGCACAAGCTGTAGGAAACTAGCGGAAATTTTCTTAACCTAATATATGCGATTTGCCATTACTTAACAGGGCTATTGCAAACATAGCTATTGTATGATTCTTAAGAATATTGCAGAACATATTTTATTCGGATCTGAATGAATTGTTGTCATATTTCAAGAAACAGTATTCTGAAATTATATTCGCATGTTCCTTAATTTTTGCATTTAGTTTCTGCAAATGTTGCAGTTCACCTTCTCTTTGTGTGTGGAATTACATTGGGTCGATTTAGAAGGCCTGTATAAGGAATTTTATCAAATTCCAAAAAGCTGACCAAGAGGTTGGGAATTTCATGTAATGGCTACTACCGACTATTATCGTCAACGGGACCTAATAAGACTGTTTTGTTAGCAACAAAAGTCTTGAAAAGCTTCCCTTTCAACCCACAGAATATCTGTTAACTCATGCACAATATATTAAACACATTTTTACTTTCTCGTATACGAAGTTATACAGAGAGAAAGTATTGTAATCGCCAAAAATTCGAACTCGAGATTTTGACAAATCTCCACGTTTTAGACCTCCGCGAGTCCGAAAAACACAATTTTGGAATTATATCTCTCTGTGAACGCGATAACTCAAAAACTATTAAAGCTACATGGATGAAATTTGGTATGTGGTCTGTACACATAATTTGTAGGTTTCTATCAAATTTTGGACAAAATCCGTACACGGAGGGGGAGTCAGTCTGTCCGTGTTAATGTGAATACAATAACTCACAAACTTAAATAGCTAGGTGGATAAAAATTTGGTACACATTTTTATCATCCGGAATGTTTGTATCAAATTTTGGACCAAATCCGTCAAAGGGTTGACTGTCTGTCTGTGTAAACGCATAATTTTGAACGCAACAACTTCTTTAAAAAATTACTTTGATAAATGAAATTTGGTATGCGACCGGATAACCTTAATGGTAGATTTGTGTCCAATTTTTGTGTCAATCGGTTAAAAAAGGCGTTCAAATTGCAAATTTCGTTTTCCTAACCCAATTGAATTTTTTAAAAAAAGTGTAGTTTCGGCCCTCCTTAATGAGCAGTGTTCAAATACTTTTTTTGCACAAATTGTACAGTTTGTATTGAACATCTATACTTATAAAAGACAATGCTTGTGTGCGTGTGTGTCTGCGATGTCCAGACGAACCTATCGCAGCAGCCATGAAATTTGGCGCACAGGTAGTCGATTTTTCGCCCTCATTTCTCAATAGCATGGCTTCGAATAACTGCACGAAAAAAACAGTTACACCATCGGAAAGAACAAACGATTTCCGTTCTAATGAAGTATGTTTCGTATGTCTAACGTAATTTACTGAATTTTGAGAAATTTTTGAAAAATAGTCACTTTTATGGTAATTTTTAATAAAGATTTCTTCAAATTATTGCAACTGATGTTCTAATCTTAATATAAATAAAAGTCATTGTGGGTTTGTATGTTTGTATCTATGTTCCACATCTCCTCCTAAACCACGGCACTGATTTCAACCAAATTTTGCACACTTATTAATTAAGACTAGAGTAAGATTACTGTCAACTTTTTAAAGCACTCAAGTTAATTAAACAGTCAGTTAATTAAAAAGTAACCGAAACCGCTTTTCCGCTGTAAGTTCGGAGCAAATTATCCCCCGAAAATTATTTTTATACCATCTTAAAGTTCAAAATTTTACCCTTCTAATGATATCAATTTTATATCTGTGATATTTGTCCTTCAATTTTTATTAATTTTTCAAAATTTAATAAAAAGTTGACACGCAGACGATTTTAAAATAAATCAAATTTAATGATACTAGAATTGATACTGATGAGTTGCTAGGCAAAGGTGTAATTATTTTGCCATTATTTTTTCTGTTTTTTTTTTTTTTTTTTTTCAAATATCGTTTGGCAATGTTTTCATTGGTTCTTAAAGAATTCTAAAGTTTATTTCATTAGATTAAAAAATCACTGCAGTTCATATCACCTGTCATTTTTACCTGCGTTTCCGAAGAAATAATAAATCCTTAATAATATATTAAATGAGAAAGTGTGTATGTCTGTTTGTTACACTTTCACGGCCAAACTACACGTGGAATAACTTATTTTGAATGTCAAACATCATGTGATCATAAAGAAAGCCGCGATTATGTGATCTTTCAGAGAAAATAAACAAATAATTTATTAATGGAATAATAAATGTAATTACTCAACTCGACACTTGATTTTCATTTTTCGAGTTTGCAGTCTATTTAATTTTAGTGATTTATACTTTTCCATATCAGATTTTATTCAAGAAGCTGTCGATAAATTGACGCCGGGACAGAAATCTATTGATAGATATAATATAGCTGCAAGAGTTTTTAGATTAAAATTTAGAAATTAAAGTTTATTATAACTAAAAGAAAATATGCGACGATATAGTATTTTGTTTCATGTATTCTTTTAAATGGTAGAAGTGGATGACATATAGCATGATGGATGGTACACAGATTATAAGGGCCTGATGATACCATTGACTACAATGATGTAATTTACAGTAACGGAGAATATATGAGGAATAGAGAATGGCTGTTGAATTAGTAATTTTGGCACTGATTAATGCCAGTTTAGGTCAGATAAATAAAAAAAAATATATGCTACAAGTAACATCATATCCTGTAGAGTTATTGAACTCCTTAGAATTGTCAGGGGTACCTTCTGACAAGCTGATATTAAAAGTCGGTGTGCCAGTACTATTGATATGTAACATCGATGTACCGAGACTGTGCACGGTTACAAATTGCACACATAAGTCCAAACGTCATGAGAGTGTTTAAAAATGAGAGAGTGTTTTAATTTCATGCATTCCGATAATACCGAAGGATTTACCATCCAATTTCAAAAGGTAGGCTCAGGGCCAGGCGTACATTTGGAAAACCATATTTTTCCCATGGGCAACATAAGTGGCATGTTCACGTGTGTCCAGACCTCAAAACCTCTACATCCGTGCAAAAAACGTAAAACAAAAAAAAGTATACAAAAGTGTGTTAGCATAGATAAACAAATTACCTAACTATAACAGCAAACACTCCTGTTAGTCGTCCAATAATGTATTATCAACTGTCAAAACTTTTAATTTTCCCTTTCAACATGTAACGAAACATTTACATTCGTGAATTTAAAAAATTTAATACTTCAAATTCTTCGCGCACGAAGTCGCGGGTTGCAGCTAGTATCTCTATAATTTTCATTTTTTTTTTTAGCTTATAACTGGCACGTTTGTCGGATTTAAAACAAAAACGGTTAAAATATTTTTTTAAAAAATTAATTTTTCCCTGATTAGTTCAGTTTTTTTGCTAGAGAGATTTAACAGCGAGAGTTTCTCTGGGCGAGTGAAATTTCCTCGCGGCAGGTGACGTCATATGCTTTCATTCCCAGCATGCATTTCTACAATGCGATGTGTATCTTTTGTTTTGATTTTGTTTTCAAAACTTTTTTGTGTCATTGTGAGCATTGTTTTTTCCCATTCTATTGAAGTCCTGATTCCACGGCCAATGCTGAGCACGTACTACTATGTAAAAGATCATATTGAAAATATGTTACAAAAAATCTCTTCTAATTAGAGGCGGCCCCCCACAACTCTAATTTTCGGATAGTGCAGCATTTGCAGTAACAGTAAATAAAACTTACAGTCCTCGAAGTTGATATCTGTTCAGAAAATGAAAACTAATATATCTCACGAATAACCTCATTTACCATTATCTCAATGTAAATCAAATATCCATATTAAAACCCAATGCTGAATAAAAGAAAAATGTATTCAAAATATTGCATTCCCTGTTATGGCTCGTTACATGAAAGCTTTCACTTTAAAAGGCAATTTAAAGTAAAGAGATTTGAGACTGTTTTTGAAAAATTGAAGACTGAGTATCTTTTCATCGAAAGTAATAAATGGAACGTTCATATTAAATCTGCAAGAATGTATGCAAATGCAAAATATAAGTTTCCATTGAATACATTATTGGAAACAATACATTCTTTACAATCATCATTCATTGGAGTTTTAGTATTAGTATCAGACACTGAAGCATTTGGTAAGTTGAAAACTACAATTGTAGGTGAACGAAGTTCTCAGTCCTACACCTACTAAAGCTAACTGTAGACCTGATCATAAATATAGAAAAGAAAAAAAAAAAAAAAAAACCAGTTACAGAAAAAATGACACCATTACATACAAATGAAAAATATAAAGGGCACAAATGTACAGAATTTACAATAGCAAGTATGATTGTATTCTGATCAGAATTTCATTTTTTTTTTTTTAAATTCTAAAATTCCCAGATTGTGAAATGTAGATTCATCATCTTTCCCCAGTTTTGTTCCAGAAGAAATACATCACATTCAGAAGTTAATTATATAGGTGATATTATGGCAAAATGTAGACCATCAATGAACATTAATGACCTATATGCTGAGCAGACTTCGAGATATTTATATTCATTTAAAGAAACATGCATAAATGCATAGTATTACATTTATATTCTGAATTATTTGAAATTCTGTGGCATTTTTATTCCACAGTAGTTTTCCAAATGTGATTGCAGACGTCCCAGAAATAGGAATTTCATTTGAAGATATAATAAAAATAAGTTTCAAAAAAGAATGCTCTTATTAATGTATTAAAAGAGTCAAAAACAATTATTGTTATGAAAATATCTGGTGACAAAAGCAAAAAAATCATTAAAGCATGAGATGCTAATATAAATACTCTCAGAAGATTGGAGTTTTAAATCGCATGCATAATAAATTTAAATTTTTTATAAACATTTAAAATTTTTCTTTCTTTTGATATTCATTGTGCCTTAATAACCTTATCATATTATTTTCTGCATATCATGCTTTATGTTTTTGTTTTGCCCTCCAGATATTTTATTAAAAAAAAATTCTACTTTTTAATACACTGATAAATGTGGGGCTTTCGTTTTATTATTTCTACTTTTAAGACTTTAATATATTTCATAATTCATATAATTATTATGCAAGGTTATAAACAATTTTTCTCATATTCATAACTTGATAGTGCCTCTTATTCTTTATCAAAAACCAAATAAAATCAAGCAATTAACTGATAATTAAATCCTGATAATGTGGTAATGTTATCATGAACACAAACCTGTACAGAATTTAAGCTACCAGGAAGTGAGTAAAACATTGAATACAAAATTATATCTTTACAAACATGAAACATGTCAAGTTAACTAAAAGGTGTTACGAGTAGTACATGTAGATGGTCATAGATTTTAAAACACTAAAGAACAATTCTATAAACATCCTTTTTTATTTCTTACAAGATTCATACATAAATTTCATAATACAAATAAGACAAACAGAACAGACTTTTAAATTTCTCTGAACAGTTACCTATGGAAGCATCAGGGCTGGAAAAATGAACATTAAATTCACAAACATAAATGCGAGGAGAAATGTTCAAACAACGTATCGTAACATACACAATCGAATTCCTTAACAATTTACCCCCGAGGCTTTCAATGACTAAACTTATAACAGTAATATGGGGTAAACATATTCAAAAATACAAATTCCACCAATAGTATAAAATACATGACAGCTTGGCCAAACCATCTGCAGTTTCCTTATATATTTACAAGATTGGTCTTGTTCATAATTATAGGTGAAGATGTTCATACCTGTAACAGAAGGTTTCTGATGATTGTTTTCTTCACATTAAAAAATAAATACTGAAAGAATAAGAAAAGAAGATAGTTTTCATTTAGCAGGCTGCAACTTGTACAAACTTCCCAAGCATAGCGATCTTATGTTACAAGATTGGTGAGAATTTCTTTTTATATTTAAAACTTCATTCATAACACATTTAACTTTCAATTTACACACTGTAGAATCACGAAGTAAAAATTTTCAAATTGCACGATTTTGATTTAGTTGGTTCATTGCGGCATTTAATTTTAAAAAATCTCTTGTGGTGTACATAAATAACATCATATGATGATCAGTATTCAGGCCAAATATGCTTCTACAGTAATTTTCACAACAAAATTAAAGCAAAATAATGAAGACTAACAATTTTATTTTTAAAAGAATGAACAATTCAATGCTAGGAACATATTGCTTAAAAATTCATGAACAAAAATGTATGTAAGCAGTTCAAAAATAATGCATAACACTTTTACAAAGCATAAAATAAACATACCATTAAATGACAATTTCATTACTTCTTACTAAAATTTAGAGTTTTTACAAGATTAATATACATGCCAAATAGTGAAGTAGCAAAATAAGCAGTGCTGGAATGATCTAAACCTGGTGACAAAAATCGCACCATTTTAAGAACATTTTTCACAGTTTTTCTTATTTATTTCTAATGGAAAAATTAAAAGCAGTACTGGAACGGCGTTCTGCCTCCACTACACCTCTGATGCCAAAATATACAAGAATAGAATTCCGGTTTGACATCATATATAAGTATTATATGCAGTTCTTGAAAAGGCAAGGAAGAATTTTCATTTACATTTGAATTTCAACTTCACATAATTAAAGAAACAAACATGAAAGTATAAGAAAATTCAGATTCTTGTAGAATTGGATAACAATAATGATTGAAATATTGCTAAGTATTGATACAGTACAACACAATGACAAAATTACAGAATTTTGCAAACATTTTTTTTTTTTAAAGCAGTAGAACATTTTTGTGCATATTCACATAACTGTGATATTTTCTGTTTCACAGGGCAGGATACACTTCAAATCACAATCAGTGGCGTAAACTTTTTTCCAGAAATTATGGCAACTGAATTTACATCACATTTTAAAATTTTCTCCACTATTAAAAAGAATACAATTTTACTGGCAGACTTTTCATTTATTTTTGCAAGCAACATGTTCCAAAAGAATATGTTGCTTGCCTGCATGTTTATAAATTTGATTTATTAAATCAAGGCTTCATAAATATTGTAACATCATTGTCATTTTTTTCATTGTAAATAAATTATTCATCGATAGCTTTTCAGTTATTTCTGTGTTAAACTGAAATGGACAGTGACATTTAGTTTTGACACGTTAAGATGCTTAACAACTAAAACAGGAACTTGTTAAGCCTTATGGCATCCAAGAAATCAGGTGATTCACTCATCTTGTAATATAATGTGTCTAATTATTAATCTATAATATTCTTAATAGTGGATATCTGTTCTAAACTATAATATCAAAGTAAATGTTTCTGCAAGCTATCTGCAAATAGAAGCTATCATGTGTAATTGTCCTTACTTTTTACTTTCTTGTATATGAAGTATACAAAGAGTATTAGTATTAGAGAGTTAGAAGTATCGTAATCGTTATAAAATTTGAACTCAAGATTTTGACGAATCTCCACGTTTTAGACCTTGCTGAGTCCGAAAAACACAATTTTGGAATTATGTCCGTCTGTGAACATGATAACTAGAAAACTATTACAGCTACGGGGATGAAATTTGGCATGTGATCTTGAGACATAATTTGTAGGTTTCCATCAAATTTTGGACAAAATCCGTCTATGGGAAGTCTGTCTGCCCGCGTTTATGTGAAGACTATAATTCAAAAATTTGAATAGCTAGAGAGATAAAATTTGGTTTATCATCAGGAATGTAGGTCCGTATCAAATTTTGAGCCAAATCCGTCAAAGGGGTTGACTGTCTGTCAGTCTGTATAATCGCATACTTTTGTACATAACTCATTAACAAAAAGATTTAGATAAATGAAATTTGGTGTGTGGCCTTCTAACCTTAATTGCAGATTTGTGTCCAATTTTTGTATCAGTCAGTTAAAAAAAAAAGGAGTTAAAGTTGCATAATCGTTTCAAATTGCAATTGCTATTGTGTATTGGTGGCAGTTTCTTGATTTCCTTTCGCCTTGGCGCGGTCTATGAAGGTCGAAGAAAATTACGCTGAACCCCAGAACCAGGCGTGATGACAGCCACAGAAATTATGGCAACCGCTAAGGCTGGAATTCGAGATGAAACGTCTGGCGTAGTTGTGTCGAGTATGAGTGAGTGATATCTATAACAAAGTTTTATACTTCAAAACATTCCATGAAATCTTAGTACTTGTGGCGTTACCGAAGATCTGTAATTTTTATTGGAGGGGGGAGGGGGCAGGAAATAACACCTTTGTTATGAAGCACACGAGAAAGTTTAGGGGAGCTTACTCCCACTGGTTTTCTGTTGGTGTTGACAAACAGGAATAAGCCAACATAATGTTTATAAGTAATATGGTGTATAAGCAATATCTTATTTGTTTGCGTTTCATTATTGTCTTCATGCAATATAAGTTTCTGACTTTTGAGTCACAATGAGCTATAATGGAGAAAATAAGTAAATGTTTGATGATGCTTATGTTTTCTTTGCATTCTATTGAGTTTTACATGTCGCAGGCCTTAAATTTCAAATTGCATGAAACACAAAATAATGAAATTAAAAACATGAAAACACAAAAACTTAACTTGCAAAATATATTCATTATATTGCAATCATTGAAACAGCACAATCCATTGTTAATTTTTATCTGTATGTTGATATCGGTTGATTTCAAAACAACCATTTTATATATAAATGGAAATTTCAGCCCATACAAGTTTAAATAAAATTGATTTATTTCAGCTTAATAAATGATACGCAAATAATAAAAATGAATACCTTCATTTTTTCCCATTAAAAGTGTGTCCTTCCTGTAGGTACAGGAACACTGAAGAAAAGTCTTTGTTTGACAATCCACTATTTATCATCATTCGGTATATTTGATGAGCTAAGGAACCTAATGGGGTTGGTGATGATGTTTTGGTTGCTGCTAGTTGTGCTAATCCGAGATCCTGTCAAGAAACAAAGATAAAAATCCTTAAATGAAAAATGCAATACAATATACAGATAACACCAATGCAACATGGTTCTCTCAGTTGAAATTAAACAATCTAGAATAACACATGTTTTTTTATACAAAAAATGCAGAACTGAAGAGGACATAAGTACTGTTCTTTTTTCACAGGAAAAAAATACTGTGTCAAAAAAAAAAATGTCTTTGGTATTGGTAAACCTTAGCATTGGGAACAGAAACTATTATGTAATACATATACTCATACTTTTGTCTAAATTGCTGTAATTAACATATTTATTTTAATTAAAATTACAGAACTTAATTTCCATTTTCTGTCATATTTCTTTGTTTCATACAACATGGATTCATACAGATTTGTTTTGAATTTATTTCATTTTGGTTGATACTCATATGTAATGGTTATAAAAAATTAAATGAATAATTGATAGTTAATGCAAAATGAGAAACTATTAAAAATATTAACCATTTTCAGCTGATGAATTATACAATGCAAATGGTTCAATGAAGGAAGATTTATACACCAAATGTTTATAAGTAATATGGCACAGTTGTACGGAACAATTTTTGACGTATGTTTCAACAAAACATTAAAAGATAGTTTTCAAAGTACATACATATTACATTTATATTTTGTATGAAAAAGAACTTCACATATATCTTTAATTTATTTTAAAAAACACTAACATTTTTAAAGAAAAGACACTAAAGACAGACACTAATAAAAAGACACTAACATTTTTTAATTAAGTTTTGTTTCTAAAGAATTCATGGTTTGAAGATTTAATTTCATACCTTCATATGATAATGTAAAAATTTCATAAAATCATTTAGTTTCTAATATTTGCTGTACATACTGGATTCAAGTTTTTGTCTAGTTTTTCATAAATAACAAACACAAGTTATTAAAAAGAATTAGAAAAATCTAGTTTCCATGCACATTGCAAATGAAGTTATTTTTTTAAAGAGCAATTGTCTATAGTAAATGCTATATTATTACTAATAACTAATTTAGCATCTAAAATTATATTTCAAATTCCATTTTATTTTCTAGTATGATTTTTCACACTGAAGTTACACGAAAGCAATAACAAAAATCCAAATTGGTGTGAAAATTAAACAGTAAAGCTTGTAACATTTCAATAACTAGAAATGAAAGGGGCTATCAAATCGATGCTTCATGTTATATGAGCTAACAATTATCTGTGTCCACTGATAAGTTTTTAAAAAAATAAAGGTTATAAGCTTTTAAAAAATGCCAATACATTATTTTAAATTTCTACAACTAATAAGCTGTGAATGGTCTTTTGCCAATTTAATATAAAATATTGCCATTTTAATGACAGTAAAACTGCATGTATGAGCTTTAAGGCATTTAAGTTTAAGCTGCTCATAGCCCCTGCTCGATTTCTACTAAATATTCCAATTTCAGAAGTATTCCAACTAATGTCATCAAAATCATCACTGAAATTAGGGGTTCTTTAACACAAATGAATCATCTGTATTTATAGAAAACATCATTCAGCTTTTATGGAATAAAAATCTACAGTTTTTCCTGATATCACTTTTTTGTACTGGTTGCGTAAAAATTTCCGCTGAATTTTTTTAACAGATTACTATCATAATAAAATTTCTAAAAGTACAGGCATAACGTTTTCAGTGAGCAATAAAGAGATGTTACTTATTCATAAAATATCCATAATGAATCTTGACAATATCATAGAATATATTTTATATAAATTGGATAAAATAAAATATGATTTTATCGCATCCAAGTTGAATATCATTGCTTTGATTCATTAACAATCCTTCAATCATTTACGTTTCAAAATGTGCAGGGTAAAAATATTTGTTCTTATTTTGAAACTAAAGATATTATTAAAAATAAATATTAATTCCGTTGTAAATGCAATGGCAGGCACTTCAATGGATTCGTGACAATTTTATCACATGTTACAAGCTTTCTAATTTTTTTAAAAAAAGCTATATAAATTGATTTTTTCATAATACTTATTTTTATTCCACAATTCAAAAATTTCTTTTAAAGAAGTATATATTTTAAACCGAATCTTAATTGAAGTTTGCATGCCTACCCAACAGGCAAAAAAGATATTTGTGTGCAAATAAAATCTGCTATTCTGGTGTTCTGCTAGCTTTTAACATAAAAAACAATTAAATAAAAATTACTTTGGCCATTAAAGCTGTACCGAATCCTCCTTGATAACCATTTGTTGAAGGAACATTCTCCATTACTCCTGGCACAGGGTTGTATACTTCACTTGCCCAACACCTTCCTGAGCTCATATTCAGGATCTTGCCCATCATTTTGGGATCTAATCCTAACCTGAAATGCTTTTAACAGTTTAGAAAACAACAAAGACCAAAATTTATTACCTAAAACAATAAAAAATACAAATAACATATAAAACATAACAGAAAGCTTCTAATAGCTAATTAAAAAAAAAGAATTTTACGAAGTTTTGCAAAAATTTACAGAATGTGGGGATAAAATTCAGAATATGGAATATACATTCACCAATTTATCAGAAAATTAATAAATAACTAAATGGATATTTTAATTTCTACAGAGCCTAAGTACTTTTTATAATTATTTTAGTACACTATATGTTTACAGCAATGCAGTACGGAGATGAATAATTGGTACCTCCCATTTTTTACTTGAATATGCTTTAGCACAACTGTTTTGGAAAGGATTTGTTCTATTGCTTTCCATTCATTAACAACAGAATAGCTGTCTGAGAAGTTTTATCTAATTATCATATATGTACACTAGTTATCAGTAGTGATTAATAAATAAAAAGATGCTATTTTTTAATTAGTTTCACAAATGTAGCAAATTTGCAATATATGAATTTTGCATGGCATCTTAAAACAATTTTAAGTTCCAATTTTTAAGATAGAGACTCATATATGGGAAAATGGGTTAAAACGGGATACCTAAGGTTTGAAGGCCTGTTGGAGCTAAACTGTTCGACATAAAGCTTGTCAAATTTTACTAAAATATTTCTTATTTATCAGAGATTAATACATCTTTCAGGAAAAGTCACAGTTTCATTACTTTTTTACTAATGATTTTTTTTGTAGAAAAAGTCAAAGTATCATGTTTTACCCCACTAGTGGGGTAAAACGGGATACACATGTTAACTCTATGGGAAATTAGGGAAAAATTGATTTTCAGTGGAAAAGTAGCATATTTTTTATTTTATGTGACAATTTAAGTAAAAAGATGATTTTTTTAAAATTTAACAATAATTACAATAGTTGACAATTTAAGAATAAAGACAGTTTTTTTTTAAGATTTATTAATAGTTACAATATTTAACAATTTAAGAATAATGACAATTTTTTAAGATTTAACTATAGTTACCGTAGTTGACAATTTAAAAATAAAGAAAATTAATTTAAGAATAGTAATAAGTAAGAATAGTAATAATTCTCATAACATAGTTGTGTTTATCCTCGGCTCCACTGCAGATTTAGTGGACTCATTTATGTTTTATTTATGAGATGGCTTTGCAGTATTGATTCTTCATGCTCTTCTCTTTTGGATTGTTTTGTTTTGAGGTTTTCTTTTTCTGTTTTTTGAGTCACCACAAAACAATAATTTTCTCTTCTTTGGTAGCATTTTTTTTTTCATTTTTTCTTTTCTTCTAACTGTTGGAAATGCTTTCCATTAGATCATTTCTCGCAAAGGTCAAATAGGATTGGCCCTCACAAACTACCAACTATCTCACAACCTAAGAAAACCCTCTTCGGTCGGGTATCTGTAGCTGCTCAGAAATAAAGATAAATTAGTTCAAAGTCTAATCGTTACCTAGCAACAGAGTAGCTATAAATTTGCATTATTTCAAAATCGTCTGCATGTAATTAACAATTCATTAAACTTTGAAAAATTAATAAAAATTGAAGGAAAAAATTCACAAATATAAAATTGATATTATTGAAAAGGTAAAATTTTGAACTTCAAGATGGTATAAAAATATTTTTTGTGGAACAAACTGTACTGAAGTTATTGCAGAAAAACGGTTTTGGTCAATTTCTAATTAACTGACTGTTTGATTAACTTTTGGGCTTTGAAAAGTTGATAATAATCTTCCTCTTGTATTAGGACTGGGCGATGTTAAAGTTTTAGCATAGCGATGTATCGCCACTCTAACATCGCGATATTTCGATACGTCAATGTTTCGCACTTACTACTGCCTAATTTTGCATTCTTACACTTTTGAGTGGTTGATTATGGCATTTATATGCTTATAATAAACTCAATCCTTAGTTACCTAACAAATAAAGTATCAAAAAATGCTATAAATTTGTCTAATTATCAACAATAAATCATATATTAAAAACAATTAATACGATCTTCTCTTCAACCAAACAAACAAACAATGAACGGCAGGATTGATAATTATACCCTTGTACTTAAAACAACATCAGAGAATTTACACGATTAGAAGAAAGCATGAGGCCACACAAAGTAATGCACTTTCGATGACTGAGAGATTCTACAACAGACAAACCACTTCGCTTCCTCAATTCTCGAGATGAGTTATTTTCATTCGCGGTCACATCGGGATTCATCGTGTCAGCACAACGATCCGCACTTTGCAACGTATGTCTCTGCTTGATGAGTCACGATGGAAGAAACATGGGGAAAGATACGCCACGGTAATCACTGATGATCAGGGAAATGCCTCGCGCTTGCGGTTATCGATGCGCGATCGGGAACAATTGCTCTTCGCGGCGAGTATGGACATCGATGTCTATAATGCATCGAGAAACATCGTACACATCGCGGGTAAATCGGAATTTCCGATGCTTCGAAAAAACGACAATATAAACATCGGAATGGCGATGATTGCGTAACATCGATATTTTCCGATGCATCGAAAATCGGCACAGTCCTATCTTGTATTAAATAATAAATGTGAAAAGTTTGGTTGAAATTGATCCAGTAGTTTAGGAGGAGATATGCAACATACCCATATACATAAATACTCACAATGACTTTTATTTATATTAAGATGTAAGAAAATTTATTTACTCAACCCTGAATGCTAAAGAATTATTTGTAGCTGAAAAAAAATCATGGCTTTTCCCAAGATATTCATGATTGAAATTCCCTGACTTTTTCATGATTTTCCTGGGCTGTAAATTCCCTAATATAACACTGTATGTAAAATGATGCAAACAATCATAACAGAAATTAATTACACAATGTAAAAAGAAATTGCTCACTCGGTGAATTTCACTATATGAAATACATATTTAAAGAAAAGGGCGGCAGTCGCCTAGTGGTATGATCTTGGTCAGTCAAGGGTCAAATGTCCTCCCATTGGTGTGGTGTGAAAGTTCAGAGAGGAGGTGCGAGAACATCTGTAAACCTTATCAACTGACCACCACTCAAAATTATAAATCTGTCCCAAAATTGCCTTCATATTGTTTCAAAACAGGATGTAAACAATACTGAACTAAAATTAAACTATTGAAAGAAATGGAATGAACATGAATCGGCTTTTTCAGAAAATAATGCAATATATATTTTTTCTGCTATTCAAAAAGTGTGCAAAACTAACAAATATTACCAGTAGACTAGAACTCGTACTATTACTAAGAAAGAATTATGGGGATAATCCTAAAATTGATCCAATCAACTATCAAACATAGCAATCAGTGCAAAGTCTGTTAAAACCTATTATAGCATGTAGCAAACAGAATAGTTTGATTTCTAAAATTCAGTCAGTGAATTCACGTTCAGCAGTTTAATCAATGCATGTAGAAACTCAATAACCATTTCTTTTAGCCATCCATTGTTAATGAATTAGAAACAAAATACAAAGCTTAATAATCTGCAATAACCAAGTTTTTTAAAAAAAAGAATTATAGATGTGATTATATCAAAGGAACAGCTGTTCAAAAATAACTATTATGTTTTCGTAAATAATTTATACAAATCATAATCATATGCAAAAAAAATTCTGATCTACCATTAAAAATATAAATGTATCTTTCAACATCAGTTTTCAAAAATTTCAAAAACTTTTATACAGCTTTCCAACATCCTAAATCATAGAAAATGACTATTTTTTAAAAATATCGGAATTATTGCTAATTGTAATGCTATTTATGCTGGGGTTAAGAATTGAAATAATTTGAATTCTAGTTAACACTGGGGGAAATGGGGCTATACAGATACATATATTATTGTACAAATATTTACTTTTAACAGTTCAATACCAATAGTGTTCTGAATTTTTTTCATCGCAATTTCTTAATCACGGTTAATTTCACATTTTGTATTTGTATTGTTTTGTATTTTTCACCATATAATTATATGGAAAACACCTGCTGTACAATTAAATCAATGTTTTAAAAATACAGGAAAAATATAAACACATAATGCAATGTAAGAAATTTTCACTCACCGGATTCCCAAATTCATGGCTTCGGAAGTTCCAATCATTGAAATGGCAAGGGCCATGTTATTACAGATTTTTGCACCTTGTCCAGTGCCTACATCACCACAATGCACAGCATTTTCACCCATACAGAGAAGGAGATCTTTAACAGCTTCAAATTCAGATTCTTTTCCACCAACCATGAATGTAAGAGTTGCATTTTTGGCAGCATTTACACCTAAGAAAAGTGTTCCAATTATTCTTCAGAATACAGTTTGAGAAAATATCAAGCTATCTTTTGATTGATAGAGAATCAGTTTAGTTAAATTAACACTTCATTTTACAGCTACAAGACAGTTATTTAGAGATAAACTTGGTAACCTTAAACCATGGTCAGATAATGAGAATGATAGTTGAGCAGGCACTTCCCTCTATAAACTTCCACACCAAACCAGCAAGAGGAAATTTGACCCTAATTGACTAAATGTGTATCAGGCCCACATACATGGTCAACTATCAGTGGAATTGAATCTTAAAACCTCCAACACTCTGGTTTCAAAGCCAAGACTGTACCAACCAGTCACAGTTGTCCCTATTTTGGCAAAAGCATAAAAATGTTTTCTTCCCTTTTTAAGCCATTGGAAGATAAAGATGTTGGATATCAGTGTTTTCCTAATAAAAACACATAACTGTTCATTATGTTTGACAGATGGCATTTTATAAATCCAGAAGAATCTTTTTATTTAGAACTCTAACCTTCATTATTACTCATTATACCAGCTGTTCTCTTTATCTGTACTGTAAACGTAAGTGGTTATGCTGCTCTCACAGCCTCCATGCACATCTAATAATAAATGAATTTTTATTATTTAATTCAATAATTTAAATATTCAATATTTTTGGATATTATTTTTTTCACAGTAATGCCAATGGTTCTAGATGTATATTTATGTTAATGAAAAAGAAGGTACGTGAAACATTTCACTAATAATTTATTGAATAAGAATTTTATAAAGATAAATTTTGCTAATAAAAGGTTTGGCATCCCTTATGATAACCACATAATAAACTGTTCTTGTCTAATTCCCTTAGTAATAAATCTAGCTATCATACATGTGGTAATACAGAATAGAACATGAGAATGAAACCACTGATAGGGTAATTAAAGCTGTTCACATATTAGTTTCATGATGGAAATGAAATTTCAATGCTTTGCAGAATGGCATCACTGCCAACCTATATTGCTAGTTAAGCATCATGTAGACCACCACGAAAAGTTTAAGATAAGGATTTCACACCAAAAAAATGAAACCCTCCAGCAACCTACATGTTCACGAATGTTAAAAACTTATTTACACTAGAAGGAAGATTATAGGTATATTACGAGTATGGATCCAGAAAAAGTTTACAAAGGCAATAAAAAATTATTTATTAACATTAAACAGAAAATACAAAAAGGAATTAAGCGGCATACTTGTCAATCACTTTTCCACACAATCAATCAGAGAACCCTGTTCCAGATAAGTGTTCCATCAATTTTGGAAAAAGGAAATAATCCCTGGGCCATTATGAAGTTATCCGATGCAAACGTCCTGCCATGTTGGGTGATGGTGTCATCCTCCCACATGACAATACCCATACTGCTTGCAAAACTCAAGAATTGCTGCGAAAGTTCAAGTGGAAAGTCTGGAGCCATCCCCCTACGGCCCAGATTTGGCACCCAATCTTGGTTCCAAATACTTATCTAGAACAAGGTTCTTTCCAGAGAGTGATGTAAAAACAGTCGTTGAGAACTGGCTCAAAGGACAGGGGGTGATTTCTGCCCAGCCGGGTTAAAGAAGTTGGTCCTGCGTTCAGATAAATACCTAAATAGATTTGGTGATTATGTGGAAAAGTGATTGGCAAGTATGCCTCCTTAACCTTTAAGCTACGCGGACTTAAACTAGAAGAACTGTGTTGAATGCAGGGAGTGAAATTCTCACTTGTTTCTCGTACAGCAGTTGTACCAACCCGCATTCAAAGATAAAAAGATTTCTGGTACAACAGTTCTGCCCATAAGGAAAAGGTTAATTCCATTTTGTATTTTCTGTTTAATGTTAATAAATAATTTTTTATTATCTTTGTAAATTTTCTTTTGGACCCATCCTCGTAAATAAAGATAAGCAAAACTACTCATTGGTTTAGATCAGAAGACATGTAGGTTCAAACTTGGCTTTGTTCTTTAAGGAAAGTACCACACTGATTGTCGTCTTCAGCAACTAAGATCTGGGTAATTTTGTTCATGTAACAACACCAATATGGATAAGTTTCCTTTGATAAGACTATCAGCTAGGCATCTATGTTAAGGGAGGTAACAGCTTTAATCCATTAAAAGGTGCATCTTCAAAAATAGCCATACACTAAAGTGAAGTTTTTAATCTTTTTGTGCTCTCAATCATGTCTTTATTTTTAGTTATGGGATTTCCATTCACGGCTTTATTCCCATGGCTTCTGAGCCAAATTATTGGTTATGAACAAAAATATGTGAATTATGATATAGTCTGACATATTTTTCAGCGTCATTACTAAATAATTTTAACTCCTTAAACATGACATATTTGAGAACAGAATTAAAAGGAAAATGAGCATATATTGTAATTCGCTTCTTGATTGGTGTATAAAAAAATATTATAATTATAAAATAAAGAATATTTGTCACATATCTATTTATTAATTCTCATTGTTTAATCACATTAAATTGCTCCATTATTTGACATGAAACAAAGCAAAAGTTAACTTAAAATTTGTTGCATAGTTCCTTGTTCTTGAAATTTGTCATTGATATAAATGATACGTTTGTAAAATGAAACAAATGCAGAGTTACATTTTTTACTCCACAGTTCCTTGTACACACACTAGTTGCATATAATGGAAACACCATTTAATGTAAACTAACTACTTTTTTATGATAAAGCTCTAACAAATATCTTTTTAGTTCAATAACTAACTAATTAAACTATCTTTTTAGAGAAATTAACTTTTTTATCATTAATTTAACATTTGTTTTCCTATTTTGTTTCCATATTTGTATGTACACAAGGAGTTTTTCTTTATAGATGAAGTTGCAGAATATTTTTGCAGCTGAAATGGGATTAGGAGTGGAAAGAATTTAAGAAGCCAGAATCTGTAGTATACAAGAATGATTCTAGCTAATTTCTGAAATATGCAAGTAATGTATACCACACTATTCTTGCATGACAGACCCAATTCATCTGGTATTATTCATTCATTCAATTTTAAGTTGCTGTACCACATATAATTCTAAATTGGCTCGTCTTCTTATATGCAAAATGCATTTTGCAACTATCATCAGTAAGTTATATCTGGAATATTTTTCAGTGTCCATACTATTGGTTTGATCAAATATCCATCCAGTAGTTAGACCACTTAATCAGCAACAACCCCAGACTGGAAGGTTGGTTTAAAACAAGTTCTTCTTGTGGTAAAATATTTATATTCATATAAATATCCACAATTATACCAGACTGAAGAATGTAAATCATTTTGAAAAGCAGTGACCTCAAATACAGTAGTGTTCACATAAAATCTGGATGCAAAGGATCCACGAAAATTCAACAATCAACCTTTTCATCAATCCAGCAATGTGATTATGAGATTGTGAAGCTTTTTTATAAACTTTCTCTTGGCAAACAAACAATAACAAAAAAACCGTATGCAACAATGTTAAGGTGAAAGACATCAACAATAGGAGGTTTGAAAAACCTGCTTGAAAAAATCATGACTATTAGTCTCCCTCAGGCTAGACACTTACAGAACAATGAAAAAGCACACAGATGAATTAATTTCAAGATAACCAGTTTCAAAAATACAAACACATGGATCCACAAAACATTTCATTTCTTGTATAAATAGTTGATCTAAGAAACATACAGAGGATCCACGAAAGAGCTTTATTATTCCAAATATTAATAACAAAAATACAAAAAAGGTGAAATGAAATACAATTTGCAGCAAAAGAATGAAGACATCTAACAGAATGTTGGCTGTTAATCAGAAGAATTGACAGCTAACATTCAGTGTAGCTCTATGTGAGCTCCTTAGTAGCATGAAGAATGCCCAATCTGTAATGGATTACCCGCCAAATGTTTCCTGTCTCTTTAAAATGTTCGTATCCATGCGCAAATTGAAGGCACACTTGGTGGACTTCTATGGTAAATTAAGCATAGCTGTCTTTGCATGGCTTAGGGTGATTTTTTCAATAACTGTAATACACACTCCCGAGTACAAAACATTTTTGTTTCTTGTTACAGCTGCCAAGTAATTAGAACCCTACATCAGACTATTGATGTTCATTCTGTTCTGCTGTTGAATTTCTTCATTCTTTTGCTGCACACTGCATTTCATTTTACCTTTTTGTATTTTTGTTACTAATTTTTAGAATAATAAAGATCTTTCTTGGACACCCTGCATATTTATGCTATAAAAACCACCTTACCCCCTGAGACTGGTGCATCTAGGAAAACAGCCCCTCTCTTCTGTGCTCTTATGGCAAGTTCTCTGGTAACTGATGGGTCAATCGTTGAGCAGTCTATGAGTAACGCTCCTGGCTTGACTTGTCTAAGAAATGACATAGTTAATATAAAATTCAATGAAATATAAAAGGTGGTACATAATGCTTACAGGCACATGGATATGAGTGCAGTGTTCTATTACATTCAATTTTCATAAGCATTATCAGACACACGAAGCATTCAAAAGGATTAAACTTTTTAGTTATGACACTCAAAAGGATTGTTATAAAACGAAATATATATTTTTTTCTCCAGAATATTTGATGCCTTTACATTAATTAATCCAAGACAAAACAAACAAAAAAAATCACTGAAGCACTTAAAGTCTTAAGATAACAATTTTAGCAACTTTGTACCCTCTAACTTATTTGTTTTGTTTTTTTCAACTAAAAAAACTTTACAAACCTTTTTGAAAATTATATATATATTATTATAGCAAACATTAACAAAAATATTAAACAAAATCCAAAGAAATATAAATACAAGTAAATACTAAAATTATTTAAAATCTCTTCAATCACTCACTGGAAAATTCCTTGTTCAGCAGTGTAAACTTCTTGTACATGAGGACTAGAGGGTAACATTGTAATGATACGGTCACAATTTTGAGCTACTTCTGCTGGATGCTGGGCAAATAATGCACCACTGTCTACAAGCTGGGTAATCCTTTCTGGATGTACATCATACACAGTTATGCTATGACCTTTTGCCACCAGATTTTTGGCCATATGACTGCCCATGTTTCCTAGGCCAATGAATCCAACAGAAGAAGCTAATCTTCCTAGAAAGTTATAAAAAATAATCTTGAGTGTATTTGTAAATCAAATTTAAACTTTGATGTTAGAATCAGACATAAAAACACAATTAAAAATTGTTACATTTACAATAGGAACTGGAAAGTACATCTTTAGATTATAGCTCAACAAAATTGTGCATTATCATCTTAAAGGAGATGACAAATAGTCAAGCCTCTCCAGTTTCCAGCTGTTAGAAGAAGAAAAAAACCTGTTGTACCTTTTCACCAGCCGAGAGGTTAACTTTTCTTGTCTTACCACATAAGCAGTAAATTGAGCCATCACACACATGGTGATATTATAGGACAGAGAAATAAAACTCGGGAGTGGTGTTAGTTTGCTGGACGGTGGGTCACGGTGTGCTGTACAAGGGGAGGGATGTAATGAGGACCCTCTCAAATTTTCACCAGATCTTTATTTATCTACTAGTATTAATAATTTAATTAATAATTTGTTGCGTGAATGGGATACCAAAATTTTCGCTGAAAGGGGCCCTTGCCCCCCCCCACAACCGGCCCCCCCCCCCCCCCGGGGGGGGTGGGGGGGGGCCCCCCGGGGGGGGGGGGGGCAAGGGCAGCACAAGGGCAGGGGCAAAGGCACACCATCCAGCACTACCACACCCACTGCCTTCCTGGAAGATTTGAAGGGGAATTGGTCCTCATTTGCATTTTGCTTCGAGGGAACCTCAAACAAACAGTTCAATCACAGACAGCAATATGTTGCTAAAGCACACATCAGTCTACCAGCTTTTGAGAAAGGCTGGCAGAAAGCATGATGATAGAACTTGCAATCTTTTGATTGAGGTTCCTCGGTCATGCAATACCTTAATCCACTAGGCCACAACACCTATACAACCCATAAGGAAAATGTTAATTGGAGTACTTACACAGTACAGTGCATTACATGATTAAAGGTTAAGTAAGTACATCACATATATGATGACATTGGAGGACAGGGGAATAAACTACCAATAGAGAGATTAGAGCTTTTCACAATTAGTTCTGTGGATATAATAAAATGATTATGTTTAGACTGTATACAGTGGAAGTAAAATTAGTTGAACATACACACAATCCATAAAGAAAAGGTTATTTTAAATACTTTGAAGATCAAAATATTTTTATTATTATGTGTTTTTAATACTAACTTGAGTTTTATTCTTCCATCATCATGCCATTAATTATTAACAAAGTGCTGAAAAAATTACTGAAAATGCTACTATTTGAAAGAATTAAAATTTATGATAAAAACGTAATATAATATAGTAAACTTCTGTTAATGAATGAATGTACATGAACAATCCAAAAGTTTGTGAATTATAATACCATTAATATTAAACTGAATTATAAGAGTATATTCTAAATGGATTACAAAAACACCAGAGTGCATTAATAGTTTATTATAAAATATTTCTCAAATCCATTATCCCAGCATTTCCCAATCTTTCTGGTTGTGCGTACCACCTGTAATGTAAAATATATTTTGAAGCCCACTAGCTAAACATACAAATAAAAGAAATACAAATACATGATACATTTTTATATTGGATAATATAAGCATGCATATGTCAGTAATTAGTAAAGCTTACTGTAAAAGGATTAAAAATATATTGTTTAGAAAGCAAAAGAAAAAAAAAAATTGATGACTCTTGATGCTTTCCTGACTTCAACTCTTGACTAGCGTTGTGCAGCCCACTAATACACTATCCGAGGCCCACAAGTAGGCCACGGCCCATAGGTTGGGAACCACTGCACTATCCTATTTAATACTTACTAAGAAAGTCAAAGATATTTAACATGTATACTTTTATTACTTACAAATACTTAATATTAACTATTGTAAAAAGAAACCACTCACGATTAAATTTTATCAAACCTAAGCAATGAAATACATATGTAATTTATAGCTAGATGATTCTTTAAATTTTGAATCTGATTTCCTTTTCACTCTCCCGTAGAAAGGCGTACAAGCAGAAAAGGATCAAATGACTCAAATTAACTTAATAACATTTGTAAGATTTTTTTTATCATCGTGATTTTACATTTTATTCCATTTTTATAATAATACTAGCTCTAATTACTAAGGAATGAAAACATCATTGAAATAATTTTGCATTAACTTATAATGAAAGCTAGCAGTTAGTCATCGTGATAATCAACTTTCAAATGGAAAGCAATTTCAATGAAATCCTTGAGCTTGTTTCATGCAGCTGAGTTTTATAAAATTAAACTGAAATGAATGCAGATATAATCTCATGCCTGAGGCTACATGAAGCTCACTGCAATATTTGTTATCAATATATACATAAGACAAGCATGCTCTTTCCGCAAAATCTGTGTTCATGAAAGGTTTAAATATTTTATAGCTTTAAAACCAAGTTCTGGGTACTTATCTTTCATTGCTACTAGGGATGTAACGAATAGTGATTTGGCCGAATATTTGGTCAAAAATAAGGCCAAATATCTACTTTTAAAAAACATTTCACTTTTGCTGGTAGATAAAGTATTTCTCAAATTTTAAATGAAAAAAAAATTAAAGATTAATAACATTGATCTTTGATTATTTTTTATTAAATATTAACATCTTGATACATTTTTTGTAGTATTTTAAACACTTTAATTCCAACAATAAGACAATGTGGCTTTCACAAATCTAAATAATCTATAAATACAATAGATTATATTTTTAAGAATTTTATTTTTGGTTTAAAAAATTTATTAAAACCTAAAAAAAAATTAAAAACTTGCTTGTCGTCTTTTTTACCTTTCACTTAACTATAACAAATTTCTTTACATCAAGTCAGAAAGTTGTTATTTCCTTAAAAATATATTCTTCTTCACTTCTACTTACTGCCCAGTAAAACATTTCTCCTTTTCTTTAGAAGTTATTTCACAGTCCCTAATAATGCTCACTAATTCTGCAATATTCTTTGTTATATATTTTAAAAAATTATCCTGAATTTATTTGGCCAAATATCTGTTTAATATTCAGCAAACAAGGCCCAAAATTATTGCTTATTAACTTAAAATTGAATAAATGTTAGGAGATTTTTGGATAAAAAATGCACCAAAATATAATTTGGCAATATTCTTTGATTTATTATTTAATAGCATATTTTTAAAAAATTATTATCTTGAAAATATTAGGCCGAATATCTGCATAGTATTCGGCAAAATGGACGAATATTCGTTACATCTCCAATTGCTACCCAGTAGGTCTTTGGACTTGCATAATTTACTTTTCTCATGAGCTTTTGAAACAAAATTCTGTAACTTTTTTTTCATTTTCATCCCTTATATTTTGTGTTTTCCACCATTATCAAGATCACTTTCACATACACTTGAATGGCGGTTTTTCGCACAGGCGTTAGAGGCACCTGCCTCATGTATCTAGAATCTATGGGGCCTCGAAACCTATTCGACCTACATTGTGATCGTAGTGCTAAACTGACACTGAATTTGCGACCCTGGTTACGGGAAAGGAGCCTCCAAGTAATTTTGTGCCTACGTCATCATATTGACAAAATCTGCCACTGCTCCTAGCTAGTCTGTTGCGTACCCTGGGAGGTTGGGAACCTCTAAACTATAGAAATACTCCTACGAAATATGATCTTGCTGATTTATGGATGACAGAAACAAGTGGCTTATTCCCATAAGATTATTACAAGAGTAAAACAAATTGCTTTGCTTTTTTGAATGAGTCATAACCACTTTATCCTTCTGCTTGAATATTTGCAAAATAGAATGATATATACAGATATTAATTTATACAACAATTACTGTTATAAAAAAATAATTAATGACACAAAAGTGAATATCTTCAAGTCATAATTAGAATGTTTCCTGAAAATGCTCCTTTTTTATACTTAGAAACTTCGTAGGTTCTTTCTTTTGTTTGTTTTTGAATTTCATAGAAAAAAGAAATTTCATTGAATTTTCACAATTTAAACAAGATTAAACACATAAATTTACTTCCCATATGCTATAAAAAACTTACATATATTAATGTTTTTAAATTAATTTACAGAATATATCATTCACTACTAATGATTAAATTTTTTGTTGCAACTCTCTTTCAAAATATTCATGGTATCTCTTTTTTAAATGCATTTTTGAAATATGAAGACTTTAAATGTGTAATCGCCAATCAGCCATAACACGAGTCAATAGAGTTTGCATGCTATTGTTGGAACACAATCTTTGAATGTGCTAGAGATTAATTACGATATTGGACATCAATGGATGCAGTTACTTTTAAAAAACTTGATGAAAGGTACTGTCCTACTACCACGAGAAAAACCACAGACATGAGACATGCTGTTGGCAGTTGTATGGAAATGGGATATTCCTCTGCATTTTGGGGGTGAAGGAAAGGGCTTTATTTCATTTGGCGTAGATAGAACAGGTGGAAGTCTCATTTCTCACATAGTTTGTCAAATGTTGCAGTTGATTTTATATCAGTATCCCTCCATTCTTTGGCTCTTCTATTTGAGGCAACCCTACTTAGGGTTTTTCTCCTGGCAGTAGGACAGTATACTATTTTAAAATGATGGAATTATGTCAACAATATTAAATGATTGTAAATAATTTTATATATAATTTAAATTCTAGCTACTAAAGGTATTTTAAAAGTTAATGGCTTCTGCATTGTGAAACCAAATGCTGTGTAGTAATAATTAAATGTCAAGTAGCAATAATTTCAATGAACGACCTGACGAACTTCGTCTTTAACATATGCTTCATCTAAAATAATTAATAAATAGAAAGCTAAGGACTTTGAGAAACATTTTTGATAAGTTCTTTCATTCACAATGAACAATACAAGAAGTAACAGAAAATAACAGGCAACAGTGAGAATTCACTAATATTATGTGATTAAAATATACAGTCTTCCTTATGTAATAAGAAAAACAGATTCTTCACATTTTTAAAACATAATTGCAATGAAATAATATAATTATTTTTTAGTCACAATTATATTAATCAATGAAATTTTTATGATGAAGTAATTAAGAGTAGGTACATGGCAGTTCACACATTCAATGTTTTTTTTTTTTTTTCAATGTGTATTGAAAATGAGCCTACATGTTTTCAGATTTGAAGAAATTAGCCACTTTTTATTTATAGACTTTTATGCATATGAATCAGATCTAACATGTTTTTAAATGAAAATGATAGCGATACAAGATGAATTAGAAAATAAAAGTGGAAATTTAGAATGACTGTCAGAAAAATTTCTTAATATG
>BGPR01010726.1:0-17017 GCA_013235015.1 Araneus ventricosus
AAAACATGCTTCGTTCAGTTACGTATTACTCACCACACCTTTCAGATTGCTTTTTTGGTACTAAGATGATGTTAAGGTAGATAAACTCAAGAAATGAGTCGAAGCTGAATTCAAGCAATGTTTGAAGCTCAAAGAGAAGACTAAGAGAAAGCATGCAAGAGCTAACAAATCTAGTTGAGAGAGAAACCAGGAAAGGCAATTTATGATTAGAGCAAGGGGCACAATCTTACAGAGTTGAGTCATTGTTGCCTGCAAAGAACTCAGTATGGACAACCTGAGGAGCTTAAAGGCCAGAAAGTTTTTTACCCTACAGTATCACTAGAGCAAAGGAGAATGCACGACTCATCAAGAGGGAAACCAAGGACCATATTTTCGACAACGTGTACTAGATGCGGAACCCTGGAACGTATTTGGAACTCTAATTATCACATGAACTCTTTTTCTTTTCAGAACTTTGTAATCTTGTTTCTATTGTGTTTCTTTTTTTTCTTTCTGTTTGTTGTATAATTCTGACGTGTCATCTGGAGGACCAGCCAGATCAGGAAAGGAAGCCGAGATTGTGGTGCCAGACTGGCGGCATCCCGCACATTCCCGCCATCTAGCGGATCAGGAAACTGCCAGTTGACGTTCTGACATCAGACCAGGATTTCGCAAAAAGAACACTTTCTCAAAGACAGAGTCATTTACGAGAGGAATGTTGACTCTTCACGCTTGATTGACTTTTTTGTGTTTGTCCAATATTTAATCACTCTGTTTAATCTAACTGCTTAATTAGAAATCATCATGTAAATCTTTCATTAAAAGAAACTTGTCTTCAGTTGTATCCTGGCACCCACATATATATATATATATATATATATATATATATATATATATATATATAAAGATTCTAAGTGTAGTAATACTTTCTAGGAACTTCGACTAAGACGGAACTTGTGTCCTAGTTTTTTCCTGAATGTGAACTCTTAAACTAGTAATAATACTCTGATATGAAATATGTAAATATCGACAACTTTTAAAAACACTATTTTCTTAAGCATTTATCAGGAATAGTGTTAATTCTTGTTTATGAATAACCACAAAAGGCTATGTCATTTCAAAGTAGGAATGGATTTGTAAAAGTCGATAACGACACTGCACGGTGGCAGATATTGCAAGGTTAGTTGTGTAATGGCATGCTCAGTTAAATTTACCATATAATTTGTAGTCAAACGATTGATGCCAGTTGAGGAATAGTGTTAATTCGTGTTTATGATTAACGCCAAAAAGGCTATGTCATTTCAAAGTAGGAATGGATTTGTAAAAGTCGATAACGACACTGCACGGTGGCAGATATTGCAAGGTTAGTTGTGTAATGGCATGCTCAGTTAAATTTACCATATAATTTGTAGTCAAACGATTGATGCCAATTGAGGAATAGTGTTAATTCGTGTTTATGATGAACGCCAAAAAGGTTATGTCATTTCAAAGTAGGAATGGATTTGTAAAAGTCGATAACGACACTGCACGGTGGCAGATATTGCAAGGTTAGTTATGTAATGCAAGCTCAGTTAAATTTACCATATAATTTGTAGTCAAACGATTGATGCCAGTTGAGGAATAGTGTTAATTCGTGTTCATGATTAACGCCAAAAAGGCTATGTCATTTCAAAGTAGGAATGGTATTGTAAAAGTCGATAACGATACTGCACGGTGGCAGATAATGCAAGGTTAGTTGTGGAATGGCATGTTCAGTTAATTTTATCATATAAGTTATGGTTAAACGAATTTATGTCAGTGATAAATACGCCATTAAAACTGAAATTAGTACAAACATTTTTGTACTTATGCATTTAAATAGATTTACGAAAGAATATTTTCTGGCGTAAGCATATACGTGATTCAGAAAAGCAATCAAAGAATATGAAAAACATTTTGTCATTTTCATTCTTTTATTTCAGAAGCAGAGTGTTATCTAAGAGGAAATGCCAGCTGCTTACGCATTTTCGAAGGAACAATTGAAAGGTGAAAGCTACAGTGAATCAGTTTGAAGTCACATCGAAACAATGTACGAAATTTACGAAAGAAACTGGAAATATCTTTAAAGTTTGATGAGAAAAAAATTTCCCTGTAAAAAAATCATGAATTATTGATAAAATGCCTTCAACAATTTCGAAAGAAAGTCAATACATTCGTTTCCCTCTACCATGGTTGATGGAATCAATACATGTGGCGCCACCATCACGTGATTAAAATAATGTCGTCTGACAACTAACACTTTACGCTGTGCTACATTACTGAGTTTATATCGCTTATATTTTGATTTGATTAATCTAGATTAAATAACTTTCTGCATGAACTCTTATGCTACTGATTACATGATAAAATCATGAGCAAAAACGATATCAGAGAATTTCAGTTCGATAGAACTTACACCACTTAAGACGTTAATCGATTTCAACGTTTGGGTAGTTGGCGAGAAAATAATAAAAATAAATCTTTAAACGTTTTACTCCAAAGACATCCCTTCTCCCAAATCGACATGCAAACGTTTTAACATCGGTCGAAACTTAACGACTTCTCAAATATATAACTCTAGCGGATATTATCCCCACTCGGGAAGCGACTCATTTCCACTTTGCGTTTAAAATTTTATTGTGCGAAAAACTGTTTGGCGGTTAAATTTGTCAGCCAGGTCTCATTTCTCAGGATTTATTTACAGTAAAATGAAATAGATTTTAGGAAGAAAAAAAATAAATCTCGAAACAATTGAAGTGCATTTTTTATGCAGGGATCAGATAGTAGTTGACAAAATAATATAAATGGACGTGAAAGGTATATGGTATAATGGCAATGCAGATGGAATGGAAGAATGCTAATAATCAGAATCGTCGTCTCCGAATTAGCGATGCTTTTGATCGTGTTTGGATAATTTGTTGGAATTGAATGAGCTGCATTGAAACGAAAATGGATTGAATTGAGATTACGAGAAATAAGTTTCAGCCGAGATCTGCCATAATATTATAACAGACGCATCATCGTTTTAAAATCTAGAGGCTTAAAGAAAACTTTAAGGTACATTTCCCTGAAATTGTAATATCTTGTTGATGCTGTTTGTACTATCAACTCCCACCCCCTTTATTTAAGAATAAATTTACCTCTAAATCCTTCGAAGCGTTTAAGAACTAAAGTATCTGTGCATATTTAACTGCAAACAACAAAAAATTGAACTTTAGTATATATTTGTTTTAAAGAATCCTAAAAATTTAAAATTTTGCAACCTTTAGAAATTTTATTCGTCAAGTTTATAACTTTTGTAAGATTGTGTAAATATGTTGGAGCTCTTCTTCATATTTTAAATACTAAAATTAACTTGATCTAAATACTAATAATCGCTTAAAACTACGCATTTTGTTTATATACAGAAGTGTAAATCAAGACATATTTGTTTTCAATGGAATCAATATTTTATTTTAATTTCTGAAAGATTAGAAATATTTTATTTGCAAAAAAAAATCAAGAATGATAGCTTTCGAAATTCTCGTGTATTCCTCTTAAAATGAGGTTAAAAATTATTTTCGATACGAAGTACACAACCAGTTGTCATAGAATGGCATCAATCCTTTAAAAGTGTGTAAAAAGTTCTTTCACTCTAGTCTTTATTGGTGTCATTTCATATCGTATTTCTTATGATATTATATTTCTTATTGATAATTTCGGAAATTATTAATCAAAAACATAATTTCTACGTTAAATTGAAATTTTAAAAAATTAATTATGTCAATTCTTTTCTGTGCTTTTTGTTCTCTTCTTTTCAGCATAAAAATCAATTTTGTACTATTTTAACAATAAATGGCAGAAAAATCAATATATTTAAGGCTTTCTTTGGCCTTTAAGGCAACGCGCTTTTAAAAAACATCTATATAAATATGGTTGCTTTTACTTTATAATTTCATATTACAGGGAAGAAAATCGAGAATTAATTTTTAATTCTCGAAATTAAAATTTTGTTTGTTTTATCTATACATTGCAGATGTTTAGAGAAAAAATAAATGTTTCAAAAGTAATATATATAGCATGTTAAAAAGGTATGCAAATCTAATACAGTATCAAATGATAAAAATGAATTCTTTGTTGACATACAGTCATATATAGTAATAGCATTAAAGGTCTGGTTAAAAAATAGATACTTTTAACGCTAAAAAGAATACGATAAAGTCAATTTGAAAACCTTATTTTTTCCCCCAACATATGATTATGTTTGTCAGTTTTTCTTAGATGATAATGACAAATAATTTTAAATTGTAGCTCATTCAAAATTATTTCATCGTCTTCAATATAATTTGTTTCATCTACATTTTTTTCATAATTGAGTGTTCTCATCATCGAGTTTTATAGTTAATATCAATTGAGGAATGAGAGTCAGAACAGCCTACTAGAAAATCAAACTCAAAATATATAAATATCCAGCAAAATATTTAAATTGACCTGAGAACTCTTGAAATCGTAGGTTATTTAATAATGAGCTGACATTCCGTCTTTGGTGCAATCTTGTAATCCACCAGCTCCTTTGTTTTCTTTTTCTTTAAAATCTGATTCGTACAATAAATGAGCAGCTGCAACGATTTGCATTTCATTTTGCTGGAAAGCCATGTTCATCGAATACAGTGTCCGCCACGAGAAATCTCGCCACCAAATTGTCTAGTTTACGGCGGTCGCTATAGAAACAGGTAATCGTTGGAAGAATCCATTTCTAGGAGGTAAAGTTCATTCAAATGTGTTCCGCCGCAAACTGGCGCCAAGAATATAAAACTCCGACTTCCGTTGGATTCTAATTCAATAAATCAATGATAATTTGTGAAAAAACTAACTTTTTTATAAAAAGAATTTTAAAACATTTTCCATCTATTTTCTAAATATAGAACTCGCACTTTAAAGAAAACTATATTGCCTTTTTCTTAATGTTAAAATTTTAACGTTTACAAACAAAATTAAACCTGAAAAACAGTCAATGTTTGTTGAAAAATAATAACTCACATTTTGTGCCATTTTAAAAGTAATTACTTTTGAACTCTAATTTCATAATTTATTCTTCTAGCAAAACGTAGTTATTAGCGAAAATCGCTCTCTCTTTGACTTCAAATCATATTCTCAAATCAAAATTTAAAAAATTAATGAAATCAAGAAAATAATAGATAGATCGTATGCGCGATCTACTGGCGCACTCTATCTTCTCCTCTCAGAGCCTAGCTGGCCGAGAGGTTAGAGCGACAGGCTTAGGGAGCGGTAGGCCGCGAGTTCTAATAGGAAGTTGTGTTCATACTCTGTTTTTGCTATAGTTTGCAATGGGTTTGACGTGACAAGTTAGTGACAAATTTGACGCGTGGTGACTTCGAAGCTTGCGTTAGAGTGCTGCAAACTTGTTTCAAGCTTGCACTCTTGTCGTGTCAAATTTGCTGCAAGCTTGCAGAGAAAGACTGCTGCAACTAAAATTGCTATATGGGCGATTTTCTTCATTTTTCTATTTGTTATAAATTTCTGACAATTTTCTCTACCATAGTTATGATTATTCTAGTGTAATGTACGAATAATATTTTTTAAATCCTTATTCTCTCCTGAACATATTCACTACTTGGTCAGTTTTTGATCTGAAGGTTCTGGCACACAAAATTTCAAGACAAAAATTCCAAAATTTTTTAAAAACAATTTTATAACTTTGTGCATCAAATTAAAATAGAACAGAAATAAAATTAATAACATTTCAAAATTTGATACGGAAAATTAAATCATATGCTTTCCTGAAGCAATTAAAACATTGTAAATTAATTTTTATTTAAAACCTTTCGCAGCCTAATTCTTTTTCTGACTATGGGTGGGAAATTTATTAATAGTGTTGTCTTTTTTAAGTCTTAAAGAATTTATTATTATTCGTATTTAAGAGAAAAACGTACCTGAAAGAAGAAAAAGGTATCGTTATTACCACAGGATATTTTACGATATCTCCGCGATATTACTACGATATTGTGAACGCCGCACAACATCGTAAGGATATCGTATGAACATTGTAGAGCATCTTGTGCTAACAGAGATTGCATCTATCTATCAGTGCGATAGAAAAAATTCGTATAATTTAAGAAATGTCAAATTTGTTCAGCCATTCCAGGTGAAAGTTGTGTTATAACCCAGTGGTACAAAGATATTGTACAATATTGTACGATATTAAACAATATTCGCAATATCGATAATATTGTACAATATAGTATTATATAATATCGAACAATATTGTACAATACCGTGCAACATGTTATACTACCTGTTACACAAATGTTATCTTACTGAAGTGTTCAGTAGCATTCAAATTCAATACCTTTTTGTGTGCCTTCTGAAGACTAATAACTAAATGACAAACCACGCGATGATCAAGCAAGATATCCAAAGATTTCAAACCAGTAGAACTCGTACCATTTAAGATCTTAAAGCATCTTATCGTCGCAGAGGCTATTGCTGACAACATACTAAAAATAAATCCTTAAAATATGACAAACTCCTCTTTTGTCGAAAGGCATCTTTCCTTCCAAAACGACCCTCAATCGTTTCACCGCCACACCGAAAACTTAACGACTTTCCATCGCTGGAAGAATTCTGACGGGTACCATCCCCATTTGAGAATCGAACCATTTCCGCTTCTCGTCTTTAGAATTTTATCTCGCCAGAACATCATTTGGAGGAAAAAATTTGTAGCCAATTCTCGTTCCTCGGGATTTATTTACAGTAAAATGTAAATGGCTTTCCTGAAAGTGAGTTGACGTCTTTTGGAGAGGAAGGGATCAGATAACAGTTGGCGAAACAGAAACAGGAAATCACGACTAACGACATTGCAGACGGAATAGAAGAATGCTAATAACAGTATCGTCGGAACCTGTTTTCGTGTTTGGGTCATTTCTTGGGATAGAATGTTCCAGATTAAAACGAAGATAGATTGAATGCAGGATTAGGACAAAAAGCCTTTCGCTAAGATCTGCAATAAAGATATTGCACGAGCAGTTCTAATGAATGGACAGCCGCCTGAAAATGAAATGCGAGGCTTGAAGAAGATTGGAAGGCAAATTTCCCTCAAATTACAGTTTCTTGTTCTCATCGCTTGTAATGACAGGAAAACCATTTATTTAAACATAAATTATCTGTAAATTACTAAACGTGTTTCTAAAATAAAGAATCTGTTCAAATATACCTTTAAGTAGCTAAAAGGTAAAGTTCATCTGTTATTTTACAAGAGTCCTAACGATTGAAATTTTATTGACGTCTGGTAATGACCATTCATCGCATTGAATAATGTGATTGATGAATAGTAAATGTATTGGAAAGTAAACATTAACTTAAATCACATTCATAGTCAACACTTTAAATATTTCATGTGTATAACTGAAAACAATTAAAAACCTTAACAGATTTGGAAAAACGCAAAAGAAACAGAATAAATACACACAAAGTATCTGGTGCGCGCAAAAAGCAGCAGCTTCCAAGAATACTATGACAATATTTCAAAAATCAACTAACAAAATGAAAAAACTATCCGAGGACAAAGTCAAGATGAAAATAGAAATAAAATGTAAAAAGAATCCGGCAGTTCGACGTCATCAAGAATCACCCCCTGCAGGGATTCTCAAATTCAAAATTTCGATATTTTTCTGGAGAGAAACGGACTCTAGTCTAAAATTCGGTTACCCTGTGGCCCGAAATATCTGGGATTGAAAGAAAAGGAAATAACTACCATCAAATCTGTAGGAAAAATCTACCATCCAATCAAAAGTCAAGATGAAAACAGAAATAAAATGAAAAAAGAATCCGGCAGTTGGACATTATCAAGAATCACCCCCTGCAGGGATTCTAAAATTCAAAATTAGGATATTTTTCTGGAGAGGAACCGACTCTAGTTTCAACTAGACTTTTCTTTATTCTGCTTTTTGTTCTAAAAGCCTATTGCAGATTTCATGGTAGTTATTTCCTTTTCTTTCAATCCGGGATATTTCGGGCCACAGGGTAACCGAATTTTAGACTAGAGTCCGTTCCTCTACAGAAAAATATACTAATTTTGAGTTTCAGAATCCCTTCAGAGGGTGATTCTTGATAACGTTCAACTGCCGGATTCTTTTAACATTTTATTTCTATTTTCATCTTGACTTCATTCTCTGATAAATATCTCTATAACGAAATTTTTAATCGGAATGTTAAATAACATTCAAAATATTCTCCATATAACGAAGTGGTCTCCCTATAACGAATTTTTCCAGACCTTTATCTTTTCGATTTTTGCATTTCTGAAGACAGTTCCTAATTTCTGTGCAAACAAATCGCTGTTTCGCCTGTTTCTGGAACAACTCGCATTGTTCATTCCAGCGATAACACATAACAATAGAATGCTATGTTAAGGGTAATGCAGTTGTGGAGACCTGGGTTTCTACAGAGGGAGCAACATTTCTACGGGTCAAGATTCCAAGAATCGGGGTGGAGTGGGGGTGGAAACAGCAAATGGATGTGACAACACGCATTTTATGTTTTTCCGTACTAGTACATATTATTCTCTAAATTGGTGAATTGTCTTCACTTTTGAGCACTTTGTTTACACAATAAAAATTAGTATAATTTTAACAAATTTATAATAAATATTACTTCATTTTTAATTGAAAGTCATAATTAAATATTTTTGAACTTATCGCACATACTAAAAGGTTTGTAACATTTACTTAAATAACTGCAAAAGTCTCTAATCTCCGTATAACCAAATTTTCTCTATAGCGAATTTTTCAACTCGAACCAAGCGATTTCGTTATAGGGAGATTCCACTGTATATTTATTCAAAATAATTTATTCTTTATTTTAAGAAATCATTCATCAATATAATTTTTTAAGATAATTTTTCATGAAAAATATTGACTAAAATAATGCATTTCATCACAAAGTGACGAGCAAGAAGTCATTCTTAACTGTGTTAAGAAAATTTCAATTGGATTTTTTCAGTAGAATTATGAGTGTTATTTGGTGATTTTCTTGTGTGAATTTCACGATGAATTTAAGCAATACGAAAGAAAATGAATAATAAAAGCAATCCATAAAAAAAAATCTCTTCAAAATTTATGTTATGAAAATGATTGTTAGAGAATTCTTAAAATTTTCAATACCCAAGCAATAAAGCACAATCTGTTCATATTTCGGTCTGAAATCTTAGATGATCGATGCTTACATTGTCGAATATTCTTACATTTCTTTAGTATGGGATAGAGGAAAATGAGTTTGGCATCGAATTGAGTTTATACTATTTTCAGAAAATCTACACGCCTATGGTTGTCTTTCCTTTTTTAAGGATTTTGAGGTTTTTTGAAACTTATACGACGCAATGAAATCGGAGGAAGAGAAAAAATGCAAAACACAAACCGTTCTGCCGAAAATGAAACTTGATGCCTCCCAGCAGTTTGCCCGCTCCAAACTTTTCTTTTATACACTCCCGTTCGGATTTCAACCCGTCTGGTGGGGTACACCTGGAACTGAAATTTCAAAAGACAACTTTCACCTTTCCATGCGGCACGGAACTTCCTTCTATACTTTAAAGGAAATAGATTATTCATCTCTCCTTTTCAAATTAAAAAGTGGGCAGTTCACTTTTACATCACTGCATTATGTATTCAAGCAAGTGTTAGAACACAGAAAGCAAAGATGATACGGTGGAATCTCCCTATAACGAAATCGTTTGGTTCCAGTTGAAAAATTCGCTATAGAGAAAATTTCATTATACGGAGATTAGAGATTTTTGCAGTTATTTAAGTAAATGTTACAAACCTTTTAGTATGTGCGATAAGTGCAAAAATATTTAATTATGACTTTCAATTAAAAATGAAGTATTATTTATTATAAATTTGTTAAAATTATACGAATTTTTATTGTATAAATAAAATGCTCAAAAATGAAGACAATTCACCAATTTAGAGAATAATATGTACTAGTACGGATAAACATAAAATGCGTATTATCACATCCATTTGCTCTTTTCCCCCCACTCCACCCCAATTCTTGGAATCTTGACCCGTAGAAATGCTGCTCCCTCTGTAGAAACCCAGGTCCCCACAACTGCATTACCCTCCACATAGCATTCTATTGTTTTGTGTTATCGCTGGAATGAACAATGCGAGTGGTTCCAGAAACAAGCACGCGTGAGAGATTTGTTTGCACAGAAATTAGCAACTTTCTTCAAAAATGACAAAAGGCGAAAATATAAATGTCTGAAAAATTTCGTTATAGGGAGCCAACCACTTCGTTATATGGAGAATATTTTAAATGTTATTTAACATTCCGATTAAAAATTTCGTTATAGGGAGAAATTCGCTTACGGAGACTTCGTTGTAGGGAGACTCTACTGTATTTTTGTTCAGCATTTGCTTGTTTTTCTTAACCCTTAAACATTTTTATTTAACGCAACTATAGAAAATCAGGTTGATAGTCAAAACTTTGGATGCATTAAATGGATGTTTTCATTTTTGATAGTTTGCTATTCTTTTCGCGGCTACATAAATTTAAAATAATTGCAAAAATCTAAATAAAGAAGCTTTCGGAGAATATTTCTGTTACTCATGGCTGAAAATTAAATTGTTATAAGTTGAACAGATATTTTTTCACAGGTTTTATAGCGGAATTGTGTTCGGTACTTTTAAACTGAGTTATCAATTTTTGGTTATATATCATGTCATAACGTAAAGAGTAGAACCATCAAAAATTTATATAAAAGAAATTTTCCAGACTAATTAAAAACTAAACACATGAACGAATCTTTCAGTTGGAATTGAAAATAAAAGTTATATGAAGAATCCGAAATTTACATTTGAAGAGATGAATAAAAAATACCTTCTTACAAATTCTTTCCATATAGAGGTATGTGCTCTCTTCTTTGCATTTAAGATATGGCTATAGGTATTGTTACAAAAATGTAACAATACGTTAACCCTGTACGTCGGTGTGTATGTACAGGGAAAACAGTCCAACAAGCAGGACAACGGAGAAAGGCGATTTATTCACAAATATTCAGGAAACACGAAGCACAGGTAACAGGAACAAACAGGACACAGGACAACGGAGAAAGGCGATTTATTCACAAATATTCAGGAAACACGAAGCACAGGTAACAGGAATAATAGCACGTATTGTTTAGCAACGGATTCGGAAACCCTCAGCGCTTTTGCGCATGCGCCGGGAAGAGATATTTTCATCAAAATAGGGGGAAAGTGAAGAATAGGAGGGTGATGTTTACATTTTACTGAGCGTGATCTAACAAAGAACTCCGGAAATGCGCTCATATGACTCATTGCCTGACACCCCTTTCCGGTGTAAAATCTTTCAAAAGTGGTAGTCTCGGAATCCGTTGGTGAACAGTATACGGATTATCAACACAAGTAGACAACAAATCACTAGCAATAACAGTAACAGCACTTCCAGATATATAAACACAAGCAGTCAGCAATTCACTAATAGTGACAGTAACAGTCCTTTCAATAGCTCTCAGTTCAAAAGCTTTCCAGCTTGCACTGCTCTAAACTGATTCTTCAAAGGCGTTTGAACTCCAGAGACGTTCGCAGTCGATGAATTTATAGTCAACCAGACAGGGTGTGACGTCACATGGTAATCTCTGTAGAAATCCGGATCTCGGATCCTATGAGAGATAACTCGAAAATCCCAGCATTTTTTAGTATCTTAATTTTGTCGCCAAAGTCGTCAGTATGGTCGTCAAGTTTGTCTCCAAGGTCGAGGTTCATTTTATGACCTCCCTTGATAGTTAGTAAGAACCTCTGTGAATGTCTCTTCCCAACCATAAGACTATTATTTCTGGGAAGCAACATACTATGTTCGTAACAGTATATTCAGATTGCCAATACCGTCTCATGAACCAAGTTTGAGGTGGAAATTCTTACATTGGCATGCTATAATTTAAAATTTTCTGTTTTAAAATATAAATATGTGTCTTGTTTTGAAATAGTTTTGCTTTATGCACTTCATTTGTAACCCAAATTTTAAAATCAGAAGTTAAAAGAATTCAGCTTGAAGCGAAACCTTTTCTTTTCACATCTGATACTGATTTTCTATTGGTTAGTGATTTCTATTATTTTCCTGCAAGGTATTTCTATTATTTATACTATCAAACCAAGAAGACAAAAACTGTCTCATGAAATGGGCACAAAAATGTTAACCCGCCGAGCCAACGTGCCCAAACGAAATGGGTCAACTAACCCATTATCACCATTTTGTTCCTCATGAGTGTAGGGATTTATCCAAAAAGGATTTCGATAAACAAACAAACCCTAAAGTAACAATGAAGAATTATCTTTCTGAATATTATTTGTAAAAATGGAAATTGCAATTATAAGCAAAGGAAAAAAAACGATTATTTATAAGTGAGGAAATTTACTAGGCTTAATTAAAATTAGAAATGTCTAGCTGGTTCTTCAATGACGCTGATGTGGAAGAAGGAAGACTAGACAATACACACTTGTCTAGATTGACAGCGTTAATTACCGGAAAATTTTAAAAATATCGCTATTGGGCCAACGTGCCCCTGTAGCCAACTATCCTCGGTCTACTACTCTATATAGCTCTTTTTTATAGCCTCGCCATATTTTTTTTACAGTTGAAGCCATCCTTTACTTCATTAAAGCATTACCTATATAGCACTTTTTTATAGCCTCGCCATATTTTTTTACAGTTCAAGCAACCCTTTACTTCATTACAGCATTATCTATATAGTACTTTTTTATAGCATTGCCATATTTTTTACAGTTCAAGCAACCCTTTACTTCAGAATTCTAAGACAATCACCGTTTTGAAATTCGTTCTTTGAAGATAACATGTGCTTTAATATTACGAGTAAACGAACTGAAACGCAAAACTAAAAACTATACTTAGAGATTTTCTTCAATCAAGTTGATTAGAATAATATTATTTCTACATTCAGAAAGGGATAAAAAATACTAAATAAATATACGGAAATGTTTTTTGTTTACAGTTTGAGGAAGTAAAAGAAAACCTTAATTGGAATTTTCTTCAAGATATCCCTTAACTGTTTCTAGACTCCTAATAAGAAAAATTTTACTCGTAAGAACAATGTAACTGATACAAGAATAATGGAAAAAAAGAACTTAAATTGATAAAGAAATTCGAAAGAAGTTCTGGAATCTAACGAGTGATAATTTTTTCTAAACTCTTCCGAAGATGCACTATTGAAAAGCAGAATTTTTCCTTTCCCTTAGTTGAGTAAAACTAAAATGACTATTTAGCGCATTCCTCCTGCTTTATAGAATTCCGTAAATTACGGTCCTAAGATTTTAGACGCTAAGAATAGTTTTCAATACTTTCTACGGCACTGTGTTCAATTATTGCCAAGTAACACATTTTCTCTCTTTTTTTGTCTTGTCACAGCTGTAATTATTATTGGTAGAATGTAACAAAATTCTTTGAATTCAGTTTTGTTTATCATAGCATTCTTAAAAGGTTTTCACTTAAATAAAAAAGAAAAAATGTAATCAAACGTTGAAAAATATTTATGTTTTCCATCCAGAGCTCCTACTAGGGTGAAACGAACTAAAGAATAAAAGAATTATAAATAAATATTTGGGAAATACATTTTCCACTTCTTCCAAAGTTTTCCCAAGATTTGTTCATTTCCTTTGGAATATGAATCTGTGGTTGATACGATATCCCATTAAAAATACGCTGGATTTTCATTTTTCTCTTGCAGAAGATCTATTGAACTTTCGATTCGGATTCCTGCTTTTGCTTTTCCCTTTTAGATTATTCAAAGCAAGCACGAAAGGGAAGATAAAATTATTTCAAGAAATCCTGTTTTGTTCACCTTTCTTTCAAAGAGTTCCGACGAAAATTGAGGGTACAAAAAAGTTTCGATCTGTCGATCTTTCATAATGTTCATTAGCTCACTGAAATTTAAAAATTGATTACTATTTGATTATAACCTGTAATTAAGCTGTTAGCTATGAAGAGATTTGTTTTGCTAAGGAATGTATGCTGAAAATTGTCGATTGGGTCCCCTATCTCGTATGCTTCACGGCGCAGATGTCGTTTATACCCATTACCCTCTGTACAAGGGGTAATGGTATAACACGGGTACAATTGTTTTTCTACCCATGTGTTAGCCAGCCTTTTTTTAACGTAGGACTACGGCCCTCCCATTGGGGTCTCAGGAAGGAAACTGATTCACACGCCAAAACGCCACAAAACTTTGTATGGGAGATCCTCTATATCTCGGTAACTACATATGTTAAAAACATAACTGATGTCTTATTTTAGAGATAAAGGGTAACAACAGAAGTTGCAGAAAAAATTTGAAAAATGGAATTGTAGTTCAGCGACTACTGAGTCGCAAAGTTGGGCAAAAATACGCATGAATTGGTGACACGATGCTCTATATCTCGGAACTACATATGTTAAAATCATAATTAATGTCTTATTTTAGAGATAAAGGGTAACAATAGAAGTTACAAAGAGAAAATTGAAAATCCGAATTGTAGTTCAGCGTCTACTGAATTTCAAAGTTGGGAAAAAATACACAAGAATCGATGACGCGATCCTTTAAATCTCGGTAACTGCATATGTTAAATACGTAACTAATGTCTTATTTTAGAAATAAAGGGTAACAACATAAGTTACAATAAACACTCACTTAAACTTAAAAACTTACGAGAAACTTCGAGAAACAAAAGAGTCACGCGAGTAAAGTAGTCCTACGCTACAAAAGACAGCCGCTGACTGACTTTTTTATTGACTCCAATAAGAATTCTTTAAACACACGCAAATTCAGAGTGAATTTTAATTCATCTATAACTATGAACGGAAAAACCTTTTCAGTCGTTGGACATTGTACTACAAATGCTTTTTTACTAGTATTATTGAAACGAACATCGAAAAAGAATAATGTTTGGGTGATGTAATGATGAAGTAATGGATGATGTTTTCGAAGTAATAACTTCCATAAGTAACACAATAGAGCAGCCTAGTAAAAAGAAATCCTTCAAAACTCTTAACATATTTATGTATTTCAAATGTTCTTCTCGGATCTTTTACCATTGCCTTAGAAGGTTTAGGTTGGTATTTTGTTACTGAAGACAACCTCCGTAAAAATCGTGTTACATATTCATAAAATAAATATCAATTTTGAATTGATATTTATTTTGACGATTGTTGAAAATTGACGATTGAAATGACAGTTTGAATGACATTTAAAAAGGTTGGAAGTAACATTAAAGAGTTTCCTTTTAGGCCTGCTTCTCTCATTCACGCGACGCATACTGACGCTGTCAGAAGTTAATTGAATTTAAAAATGCAGGTTGATTAAAACTCATCCTATATACATTTCCACTGGTGGTTGAGCTGCGCTGGTTTTTTTAGTTCGTTATTTTAAATTTAATTTCAGTTTATTAAGAAAGAAAAGTATATTTTTCGCACTGTAAGATACTTTTAGTTCCCATATTCCCGCAGATTACAAATAAAATTAAAAATATCTCATTTTCTAACGATTCTTACTTACAGTATGGCGCTTCTAAATTACATTTTGTTACAAAAGAATTTTATTCTAATATGTTCCATTCCATTATACAAAAATGCAGTTCTAATTTTAAGCAAAATCGCGCTATATCTTTTATTGCATAAAGTAATCCAGCCGTATGAAAGAGATTTCTAAAGCGATAAACGGTTTTTTTTGTTGTTGTGTTTCTTTGTGGTGGCAGTGGTAACACCTGAGTACGAAACGTCATCAGAAAAGTTACTGGTGAGAAGTTATATTTCCAGAGAATTTACTGTGACATCATTCATGAGACTTATTTCACTTTTGAAACTCTAATAAAACTAGATGTGAATAAGTTTTTAAGTTAAAAATCGAATGGCTTCCACGAAAACTATGAAGCAATATTTTTTTCAAATTCCTGGCAAGAAGATATTTGAGAGTATGTGTTATAGTCAGATCACGATTGATTTCAAATACCTGTCAAAATTTCTACGATCATGTCTTAGTTGTATTTCCCAAGAAAATTATTAAAGGTTCTCTCCTCACCATTTTATTGCTGATTTTTGTTCCAATACTTTTTCATTCCTAAAAAAATCTTGTCTTGCTTTTAGGCAAATGTCATGTGAGATCGGCTTGGTATTCAGTAGAAGCAAATAGACGCGAATGCTTTTGTTCGATCTTCTTGCGAATTGCATATTAGTAACCAAATTAAAAGAAATAGAATCAGTAACAGAAAAATCAGAGGTGGCTTTTCCATTACGACTTTTCTCTACGACACAGCCCCGACTCCAGAGATAAAAATCTCAGGTTTGCAGTTGTCCATTAGGAGTGCAGAACCCCTGAAATTATTTTTAAAACTTGTATTTTCGTTTTTCATTCTATTTGGCTGCTTTTCCGCAACGAGTACTCGATGATCAATGAAATGGGAAAAAAGTAATAAAACCGGACAAAGAAGACGGAAAATGAGTCAACAAGTAATGGAGACACAGGATGGGGCTGAACACCAAATAGCAAATGAAAGCAACAAAATTCTATCACTGCGAATAGCTAATAGTCACATGAGAAGGGAAAAGTCATGCTACCTCCATCGAACTTAGTGGTGAGTGAGCTGGCAATTTCGCAGCCCCAATTTGGCGCACGGCCAATTGATGCCGTTTCCTCTATCTCTTCTCTTTCCCGCCAAAAGCTCGCCTTTTCTTCCTTTATTTGTTTTCTTCTTTCATTAGCTTTCGAATTCTGTTTCACTTTCATGTAGGATCACATCTGGTTTAATACAATATTAGTTTTCTTTCTTTAGAATACACTCATCGATAAAAGATACGTCGATAATTTTCTAAATACAATTCAGATAGTTGCAATTAAAACTGTCTGGCTATTTAGAGGTAAAGTCTTTTCTTACTGTATTTCAGTTATATTCTCTTCAGATGTCTTTTGTAGCACTGCTCGTTCCTAAACTGGCGAGATGCCAATAAATATAATTCAGAT
>BGPR01010727.1:0-21690 GCA_013235015.1 Araneus ventricosus
CTGTGCTTCATTCAGTTACGTATTGCTCCAAGAATGCTGTTAGAATTTAGCAATTGCTCAAATCAAATATACATTTACGACATAAAAATTAGATAGGTAATTTATCAAACCTATATGGAAACAATACATACCCGTATATTTGATCAAATTAAAGATATTTGCATCTGTCACTCAAATCAATAAAACTCATATAAAATTGCTCAAACATTGTGATAAAACACACTTATTGTATCGTAAGCATATCCAACGTTATTTACTAAAATAGGTTTTATCTTTAAACAGAATAAAAGCCTACTGCTGCTCTAACTTAACTACTGAAATAATTAAGATAAAAATTCAGCGTGTATAGTGATGTAGGGTGAATAAATTCCCAGTAAGTAGGTAAATATGTTTTGGATATATACCCGGTATTTACCCAAGGCCTGGGTAAATACCCAAAAGCTGGGTATTTTGCGAAAAAGAAATTTCGAATGGTGATTCAAAATGAAACATACAAACTTTTATAAATACCCAAAAACTTGATATTTTGCAGAAAAAGGTTTTTGTGAATGGTGATTCAGAATTAAACATAAAATTTATAAATTCCCAAAACTGGGTATTTTGCAAAAAAAAAAATATTTGCGTATGGTGATTCAAAATGAAACAAAAAATAAACAAGTAGCCCCAAAGTATTTACGAATGGCGATTCAAAATCAAACATAAAATTTATATACATAATACATAGTTTACAAAATTTTTTAAAAATTTTTTGAAATTTTTAAAATTTTCGCCAAATTATAAAAAACCAATTGCTATCAAGAGTCATAATAAAGCATTCTAAAACTTAAGCGAAATCGGAGGATAATTTAGTTTTTCTGGTTTGAAATTTTTACACTTAACAATAGAATAATACTTTTTAACACGGCTTATGTTATATAGATACCGCCAGTGAATCTTGTGATCCCTAATTTACTCAAATTGCCATGCTGAAATCAACCATTCTAGTTCTGTTTTAGTGAATAGTTAGTCATTTACCTCACCATTATTAATATTACTGTAAATTTTACGTTAAAAAGTAGTAAAGAACGAGAAAAAGTTACCGGCAGAAAACTTTCAATGTTAAGAAGGATAAACGTATCCAATGTAATTACTTTAATGTTACAAACATGCCAATGTAAGCTAAATGATGAAACACATAAAAAATATTTCAAAACTCCTGTTGAATTAAAATAGGTTTTGAAAGGGATAAAATATATAATAAATTTTCTTTTAATCAAATTCCAACCATGACAACTACATCAAATTTGGAGTTTCAAAAACATTTTAATATGATCCAGATGAACCCCGCCAAACCAGTAAACTATGTGTGAGTATGTGTGTCTAATACATCGGCAAATGATACAACAGTTTCAGCAACAAAAAATTCACATTTCTTGTTGCAGAAATCTTGCTACAAAGATCGCTTACCTTTGTTGAAAATAATATGAGTGTTCATTACTTTCAGAATAATTCACTTTTAAAAATTTTGTCTTTCATTTTAGTTTCTATAATCAGCTCTTAATCATTTTAAAACCAAATTCAAGGTTTTATTTATAAAATTTAGTTAAAATAACTCTCTTTTTTTAAAAGCAGCTAATACATTATTATTCATTTACTCATTGTAATTAAAAAACGATTGACATTTAAGCCGCCTGTTTTATGTAAGATCCATGACATAGTATTACGTTTTTTATAATTCATATTTATAGTTTTTATAGAATCTAAAAGATTTATATATTACTAGTTTTCTTTCTTTTTACCTGACCTTATTCTCAATATATATTTTATACATATTTATAATACATATAGACATATTTTACATCAGTGCCTGTATTTTATATGAATAACGTTAATTGAAAAATAAATACCTCGGTAAATACCCATTTTGGGGATTTACCCAAGTAAATACAAAGGGTATTTACCCTTAAAAATAAATACCTGGGTATTTTACATTGCTGAGCGTGTATCACCAAAAGGGGCAATAAACATATCAATAATAATCGTTTTCAATAAATCAGTTTTCAGTTACTAACATGATATACTTTTGAACAGCATCTGTCTGTATCATCAGTTTTTCCGTCTGTTCGCTTCTTTCTTTATATTGTCACCTTCTTAATTGATAATTTAAACCCGAGTTCACCTAATCAGACTCCGAATATGGTGAGATTGTTTTAACCCTCTCAAAGGCCGTGAGAAGTATACTTCCCACAAAATTCGTCAATTTTTAAGTTTGGCGTAAGTTTTCACCAAATTTTTCGATGAAGCAAAAATCTAGACGTTCCAATTTTTTTTATCCCAAAACATAACGAAGTGTGTTGACTTGGTAATTAATTATTAAATAATAAAATTAATTAACAATCTCAATCACAATTTTTTGTATAACACTACTAGAAAAAAACGGCCCTTTCAAGGGCTAAACGGAAACAAAGAAGAAATTACAATTTTTTGAAAAATTGTCTTGCACCTAATTGTGTTAAAATGGAATTCATCCGCTGCCTGTATTGAAGCCTTTCGCATTTTATCAAGCCTGATAAACCGGAATCATGTAATTAGAATGACATATAATTGAGAATTTAGGGTACATAATATGCATTAAGAAAAAGGAGCGTATCAAACGTTAAAATAAGAAAGTCGAAATGAGATCAACAACAAGAAATATGTAGAATATGTACTTTGAAACAGTTCTTATTTATATATCTAATTAATTTTCAAAATTCTTTGTTTAGAAGTTGGCTTTCACCATTCTTGTGTCAAATTTACTTAATATGACATTTTTCAGCCTATCATTTAAAGAAAAAAAATTATCAGTTTTAGTTATTGTGGCATTCATATTTTCATTTTTAATAGATTTTTAAGTATAGAAGCAACTTACAAGAACTTTAAGTACTAATTATTATTTTTTGTTATAAAGCCTAGAGCAAATAAAAAAAATAAAAGCATTGTTTTCCCTTATTTATATACGAAACATTTCAATACTCTAACAACAATAAGAATTAAATTTTTAAAAAAAAAAATGAAATAAAGAAATGGAAATTGGATCCAACTAAAAAATTTTTTTATCAAAAATTTCTATGCATTTCAATATGACATAAATAAATAAATTTTAAAATGCAATTAATCATTCATGGTCAAAATACCAGTTTTCTAAAGCCGAAAAAGGACTTTCAACATATACTTAGACACATTATTCACGGAGATTTTATCACAGTTAGATATTTTAAGAATCGTGTCAATTCATTCAAGTAAAATTCCTTCCTTAAAGAAATTTTCATTCAATCGATTCATTTTTGGATTTAGCAGATTTTATCAAACTTTCTTCATGTGTTCGAAACCATTTTTCAAAATATGATATTAGCAGTTTTTTTTTAGGATTCAACCAGCTAAATAAATGATGAAAGAAAACTTTTGCTTTTCAAATTTCTAATTTAGAAAAAACCTCTCAGATACCTATCTTTAAATGAAAAATATAAGTATTTCTTAATCATCTATATCTCTATGCGTTGCATTTAATATATTTTCCTCTGAGAAAATTTCCTCTTCAATCTTGAAAGTGGTTTTGTTTTTGTTTTTTTAACACAGAAAGTAAAGAAACAAAACAAATAGCTTGCTTCAATTTTTTTTCCATGAAATTCAATCAAATTTAATCACCCATAATTTAATCAGCCAAATAATTAATTGATAAGGAAGCAGACCCAAGCGAACTGAACAACGGAAGCTATTTATTTTCACGTAATTACACGTAAAGTGCGTTGTGTCAATTCAAATTTGGAATCACTTGCGCATCTTGCAACTAATGACTGTTTGATGTTTATTATTATTTTTCTTTTTTGCTTTACTGTTTCATAAGTAATATAATTCCAATTCTTACGATATAGCTTTAATTATGTTTCTTGGTTTTTATTTTTAGTTCTTGAAATTTATCTAATTCATATACTAGCGTTTTCTGTTTATATCAGAATTATTCGTGTTGATTATCAGATTATATTAGTCAAATGTATACTGCATCGACTTTTTTTAGATTTACTATAGGTATATTTAATCAGTTTGACTAAAGTTATTTATTAGATTGCTTTTTTATTTATTGATAAATTATATATTGGAAAGATCTTTACGCCGAAAAGAACAAAGCATATTTAATTCATAATATTTTTTTAATATATGAATTAAAACTTCCCTTCGAATTTTCAAAGTCCATACTTATTAGAACTCGTAAGTGAGTAAGTAATAGGTAAGTGAAAAAATGAAAAACGTTTTTGGACAATGCCATTCTTTTTCGCAAAATAACATCCGAAGCTGCACAATAACTCATTTTATGTATTGAAAATGCTTACTTCTCTGTGTAAACCGTTAACACAATGAAGAAATATCAGATGATAAACTAATGAACATTAAATCATGTAATGCAACCTTAGTTACATATAAAGATCTCATGAAAAGTTGCAATTGTCATATGACTATGGCATTACACAAACCGATTCCATTACAGAGAAAACTGAGAGAAAATAAAATCGTTTACGCCAGAAAAAAACCCTTAATATTATACTTTATCTGAAAACATCTACACTTGCAAAAAATCGTTTGGCGTTTATTAATTGCCTGTATCAATTACAGTGGCATCTTATGGCATCACAAAAAAGTAGAAAAAGCAAATTTATCGCATCTAAATATTCTAAATAAACAATAAAAACAAATTAAACCTCAGATATAAGCATCCAAGTAGTATTTAACTAATTAATAATTAAAGATAAACATCGCTTCCACGGCAGGAAAGTTTAAATTGATTACGACATGTCAACATTTAACTGCCCAGTTTTAAAAACACCAAAATTAACATGCAAGACGAGAGATAATAATAATGGAGATGAGGAAATATGTCGGAGACACACACACACATTAAAATGAATTCTTTTTAAATTTCACGCAGGCGCCAAAAACTGAGAATGCAATTGAGTTATCAAATTATCTCATTTTTTATTTCTGCCAGTATTCAGTTCTATCATCATTATGTCTGTCGCCAAAGTTTATAAGCTCGACGGACTATCTGTCTGTATAGATAAATCAACAGATTTCCACTCCTTTTTCTGGTATTTTTTATAAAAACAAATTTGCAAATATTTATGCACAGAAAAGCTTTTAATAGTTTGCTTGATAATAGTTTTCCATGCTAGAATAAATTATAAAAATAAAAAGAAAAAAGAATGGACAATTTATTTTACTTTTCTTATTTTATTATTTCATTTCACTGTATTTGCTTGTTATATTTTTCCAAAAAAATTCTTATGTTTAGCTGTAAGATTTTTTCACAAAAATTCTCACAATTCACTGAAAAAAAATTCCTGAAGCTTAATTTAAGATTTGAAAATCAAATATTGATTATCTTAATTCAAATTAATCGAAGATAAATATAAAATTAGGTGTTCAGAAAAAAGCAAAAATCTATAATTATCAAAATACACAATATTGTAATTATTAGAATATATGTAACGATGTAAATTGAAATCATGAATATTTAAAAACTCATAAAATAATATTGTGTGAAGTAAAGAAGAAAAGGATTGACTTTCAAAAGGGAATAAGAACCCTTATACCGACAATGTTAAATTGGGCATTTCGATGAATCTTTTCTCAAAATCTGTTTTAGATGCATATTTGAATTTTTTTATGCAAGTAAAGTAAACCTGATTCTCATTACACTGAAATGAGCTTTTGGTTAATTTTTAATTTTTTATAAATTTACAAAATATTTAATTAGGCATAATGACATTTTACCCTATTTTGACACAAAAAAAATTTGTAAAAAATAAATTTTAGAGTTTCTTTAGAAACGCTCATTTCAGTATAAAGAGAAAGGTGTACTTTACTTGCATAAAAAATGTCAAACATGCATTTATAACAGATTTTCAGAAAAGGTACATCGAAATGGCCAATTTAACATTGTCGGTATAAGGTCCCGACATCCCTTTTAAAAAAATAATCAAGTAGTTAAATAAATCATACATAATTTGCGCGTATTTTATATTAAATCTTTACAGGAACATTACAATGCAGTTATATATTTTTAAATATTTCATTATTATTCATTTTGTTTTATCTATATATTTATAAATTTTAGTTTATAGTACAGCAAATCAAGGAAAATATTCTAAGACTTCAATCATCTCTCTGTTTTATAACTCATAAGTTGTTTTCTACCTTCACATATTTCAAATTCCAACATAAAAATTTCTCATCCATTATATCGTCAGAGCCTAATCTAAAACTTATAAACTAAAAATAGATTTCAAGTTTCATATGCAAAGAAAAAGTTGCATTTTTTACAGTTTAGAATAAAATAGTTTGTACTACAGCTATGAATTTGAATCGACAGTTGGAATATATGGATCCACGTCTTCTTATAACATAAAAATCGCATCTTATTTATTATTATAAATGTATTACTTTATCTTACTGATTATCATAAAAAAACCTAAACTATATACAGGGTGTCCACACTTAAAATGGTCCAATAGATAATTTCTAAACCGACATATAGTTTCAATTGGAAAAATGTTTAAGTAAAGGGAAGAATTATAATATATGTTTTTTGAGTGAATAAATATATTCCTGAAATAGTTACGAATTCTAAATTTGTATGAAAAAAACATGAAATATAATTCTTCCCTTCATTCAAAGCATTTTTTCCAATTGGAACTATATGTCTATCTCTAACGGTTCAGAAATTAGCTATTGAACCACGATAAGTGTGGACACCCTGTATGAAAAAACAAAATAAACAGGAAAAAACTAAATTCCAATTTAGATATATAAAGTAATAACCGAAATAAACAAATACACTAAAATTAAATTGAATGCGAGAAACTGCTTACCTCTTAAGAAAATTTCAGGATATTCAAATAGGATTTAAAACTATTCTAACAGACTTTCATTGTCGAACAGCTTGCTGGACACTTAATCAATTAATTTAGACGAAAACCCACTTATGCGTATGTGAAGTTTTAAAAAGTACTTTCCAGTTACTACGAAATGCGTTGACTGAAGCTAACTCTGAACACTTTCGTACCACCAAATAACACTCAACATTCTTGAATTACGTCAACCACAAACGAGAACTAGACGAACTCTCAGGTGTAAACCATAAATAGAACAAGTCCTCCAGTGCCTCGAAAGGTGACGACCTAAAACACTTCCCTTCCATTTCGTTTCCTCATAAAAATAATTACTTACCACTTATGACGCTTTTCGTCTTAAGTAAATAGTACAGTGACATGTTTGTTTACCAGATTGTTTGTAGTCATTGAAAGGTCAAGACGGCCGCAGGGGAAAGTAAATAAACTTTCAATGGAAGTCATAATTGCAACTAAACAGAGCTAAATTTAGAATCAAGACACTCAAGATTACATAAATGGTATGTTTGCAAAGGTGAAAAGACAGATTATTTTGCTTGGACAATTTGTTTGTTTATGAATGTAGATCAACAGCTTGACAAATGACAACTTTTCCGAGAAAGTAAACTTTCACTGTGAAGAACAGAAAAAAGCTGTTTAAGGCACTGTGTTGTTTCCAAAAGAAATAAGCGTAATGATGACAATCAAAGAATAAAAGAACGAAATACAAACAGGAAACGGCATTAAATTATACGTATATAGGTGTGACGTGAACTTTATGACAGCAAATGAAAGCCTTTTTTATAAAATGCGAAAAGATTTTAAAAACTATATTTAACAAAAAAAATTGTTTTAGGCATGTAATTCATATTACATCAATCTGAGGAGGTTTGTCATTCATATAACCGGCGAAACTAACAATAAAAATATCTTCAGGTGATCAGTTGATTGATGAAACGATTGATAAATAAAATTTAATCTATTCCTCTTATACCAATCTGTGGATTTGTTGTCACTCATTTAATAGGCTGAGCTTTTAAAATATCCTCAATTGATCAGTAGATAAATTAAACGATTAATAAATCAAATGTAATCTATTTTATATTTCTTTTATAATGCTAAATGATATTTAGGTAACCGTAACATTCACACATTTGGCAAGATTAGTTTTTCAATCATTATAAAGCAAATAATCAAACTTCAATAATTTGTTTTTCTAAATACTATATTATTTAACTACGAGGCTACCTTCAATTAAATGTGTGTTATAACGTTTGAACAAATTGTCTTGAGAATCTGTTTTGGATCCAACTTGGAAAGAGCTTTATTATCTGTAGAAATTTAAACCTAAAGTTCCTATTTCTGCACGTAAAGAGCATGGCTGACACATTATTTCTTAATTAACTTCTCTCGAACGATGCAAAAGATTAGTGGTTAAAATGACTATAAAAGAATTTTTAAAATTAAAGAAAAGTGGAATGAGCACGTGAAAAAAAATCTGATAACAAAGAAGTTAAAACCTGTATGATATAAGAAATATCCAGTTAAATCAAAAGACACCATTGATAAATAAAAATCTAATTAAATCAAAATCGACTTTTGATTTAATTATATCAATCGCGATATAAATAAATGAAAGAGATGCATATTCACTCACTTTCATTTTTTTTTGCTTGACTATTCCTATCATCTGCTAGTTATTGAAACAGTCCAGAAACTAGCTAGAATAGCTGAAAGTAGATTCATTTTCTGATTTACTAAGCGTTTTTTGAATTCAAATAATTAAATCACAGTTTCGTAGCAGCCAAGTTGACACAACAAGCTATACGATATTGTACAATATTGTTCGATACTCTACGATATTATACAAGATTATACGATATTGCGATTGTTGCAAGATATTATCTATGTTATACAGTAGATTTGCGGTATAAAGGATACAGTATCTCTCCGAACAATATCTTATCCATCTCTGTCTTTTAAATTTATTTGTTCAAAATCGGTGTATAGGTATCAAAATAACTTTTTAAATTATCCAACGCCTTCGGCGACCAACTGCTCGCCGGGAACATGATTTCAGTTGAAGCTTGCATCATTTTATATTCATGGTTCTCTTAACAACATAATTTTAAACTTCAGATTGTGGTAGATATTTACCAGTGTTCTATTAGTGACCTTGGACCTGTTCTGTTCATTGTCTATATAAATGTCCCTAATGGAGTCAAAGAACTGACCAAGTCCAGTAACCTTAATTCCACATTGCCGGCACTATCTTATTCCACTTTCTTATTCCTCTTCTAAAATATGCATTTGCTTTAAACATTAAAATGACCCATCACATTTCATGGCCAGCGGCTTGTTAGCTGGATTAAAACATGTTGAAAAAAGAATGAAAACATAGCAACCATAACCTTTCAGCTTATGTTTCTTAATATAAACAATGCAAACGGTTTAAACAATGAAAACAGTTTGAGTTGCGTTGCAAGAATGAAGAGTATTGTTGTAAATTATACCAAAAAATATTTTTTTAATTCATTAAAATTCAAGAAAACATTGTACTGCATCTTTTTTATAGCAGTAAAAAGGTAATTTTTGAGCTTTCAGGTGGTGTAAAAATGCTGTAATATTTTCGGAAGTTATTAAGAATGTTTTGTGCTGTAATATTTTCGGATGTTACTAAGGAAAAAGGCCAAAATTTCGCTTAATTTTTAATTCATTAAAATTCTAATTAAAATTTCCATAAACGGCTCCGAGGAGCGCATTTCTACTCTCCAAAGTATGTTTGTGCCAAATTTCTGAGTTCTAGGTCCAACGGATTACCCTGAAGAGTGCCAACACACACAGAGAGAGAGAGAGCGACATTATCCTTTATTATTAGTAGAGATTTGAAAACAATTTAATTTATATCGTATTTGAAATCCATTCCTAAAGGTTTCAATACTTCGTTTAATAATTTACAAAGTTCCTCAGCTCGAAAAAATATTTGCCTTAAATAAAACCAGAAGGATTTCCTCTGCTCTAATCTGTATGAGAAAACGAGAAATAATTTTAAATGTAACTACAGGTCATCTGTTTGAAAAATACATATATTTCCCAATCTGATTATGAAAGCGAAACAGCAACAGAATGTACCGCGGAACTATAATTGACTTGGATGGAAAAACCCTAAATGATGCATTTCTCTTACTTATTTCAAGTACCTCTTCCTCGGAAAAGGCTCTGCAACTTCTTGAAGAATGTCCGATATCTGCTCTTCGGATGTTGTCAAGGCAACCAAGCTGGATCGATCTGCTATCGGACAAGGACCCAGCATCCCGCAATACATTACGCGTTTTCTTCAACAAAGTAACAATGCACAATGCCTCTCTTCGGGATCTTTTAAGAACATAATCCCATTACTTTTGGAAGTCCACGCAGCTGCAAGTGATAGGCTAATCCCGCGTCAATGTTAATTTAGTTATCTTTTAACCAATTAAAGCTAGGTTTGCCAGTAAAAGTTAAAAGAATGAGTTGTTGTTGTTTCTGTTTTTCAAGCTGAGCCTTTAACTCCAGAGGGTCTTACGAAGAATATATCATTCTGCATAAGGAAGTTGGATGCAAATTGAAAAATAACGATTCGCACAATTAATATAAAACATGTATAGTATGTTGATTAAAAAAAGCATGGAAATATGGTGAAAGCATTTTCATAATGTTTCCCAGATATAACTTCCGCAAAGGCGAATAGAAGGGGGTGGGGTGAAAGGGGATTATTGACACCCCGACGTCAATCTTGCCGAATTTTCTTGGCAAAGGCAAAATGTTATTGCGTTAAATAGGCATCTAGGGGGGTGTCAAAATGATATTTCCTCCCGTGTGTACTATACCCTAGTTACACTGTTGGTCTGTCATCAGATAAAGTATCTCCTGCCTCTAACCTACGATAAACGTGTTTGTCTTGGAAATGGTAACGGCAATACTTGATATGGGAGACGAGTCCAAGGAGATTCTATGCGCCAAGAGTCATTTACATAATTATGAAAGGGGTCAGTCGTTAAATAATTTATCCTTTCCATAATATATGCAATAATGTTACGCTAGAATCAAAACCACCGGCATGAAAAGTTAAAGCATAATAAAACATGGAAATTTAATAAAATCATAAGTCAGATGCCCTAGAAAAATTTTAATTATGTGCACCATTTACTTTGTCTATAGAAGAGATGATATCTTTCAAAACACAACAATGACTTTTCCTTTTACAAGTGGTCATCTTCTCCAACTTCTTATATTGTTTAATCTCTACTAATAATAAAGGAGAATGTGCGTGTGTCTGTGTGTTGGTTCACTACAGGGCAGACCGTTGGATTTAGAGCTACGAAATTTGGCATTGGAATGTGCACCTCGGAGCCCTTTTTTGAAATTTTAATTAACATTATAATTAAATAAAAATTAAGTGAAATTTCAGAGTTTTTCTTTAATAATTTTGGAACATATTACAGCACAAAAATTATTTTTACACCATCTCCAAGTGCAAATACCTTTTCAATGATATCAATTAAATTGTCGCACAATTTTTTTTATCTAATTTTAATATTTTTAATATATTTTTGGCATAAATTACAACAATACTTTTCATTGTTGCATTGCAATTCAAATAGCTTTGATTGCTTAAACACATATATAATTGCGTGTTTCTCTTTCATTGTTGAAAGCTGAGCTAATATCCTAATACATTGTGACATCATATTTAATTTCCTCAAAATTTTTTGGAATCTGCAAACCAAACTCTGGGATAAAATGTACTGCGCTTTTATAATGTTGAAATCGAATACATATTTTGCAAGAGGAATAAAAAAGTGAAGATGGCGCCAACAACGTGCAATTAGATGTTACATGACATGGTCAGTTATTTGACTCCATTAGGGACATTTATGTAGACAATGTACAGAACAGGTGCAAGGCCATTAAAAGAACATGATTTAAAAATCTAAAGCAATCTGAAGTTTAAAATTATGTTGTTAAGAGAACCATGAATATAAAATGAAGCAAGATTCAATTGAAATCGTATTCCCGACAAACAAGTAGGAATAAAATAACTGGGCATTGCTGGCTAATTTAAAATTGTCATAAAAATACTCAAAGATACAATTTTTTAAAATGAATTTATAACTCTGCGTGGAGAAAATGGTTAGACCCAATGTTTAAATAAGGAATCAGGAATCATTTCAAAAGTGCATTTCATCAAAGGTTTAAGACTACAAATTTTTGCAGTTTTCTCACAGCTTGCAAATTAAAATTAAAATTCGAGAAATATATTATATAAAATTAAGCATGTTTCTTGAATGCCTCCGATTTAAATGAATGTACAGTTAAAGCAAACGACTTTATTATCTCCACCATGTTCTAAATGTAATAAACGAATGTTGTTGTGAACAATAGAATTTATAATGTAATAAATATTTTTTATTATTTGACTTCCATATTTAAAATTTTGCATAGATTACCATAAAGAATTTATTTCAAGTAGGAGATATGTAAATATGAAAAAGAATTGTTGACAGTGTAAGAATTTTTTACAATTAATTAGTCACTGATGCGAAAATCGATATTATTACAGTAATGTGAAACATTCTAAACGCCATCAAAGGCCAAACATCAAAGGGAAATAAATTTTTAGAAATACAAGATCTGAATTCTTTTCACTTTTGCATGTTTACTTTGGAAACAAATAAAAGCTGAGTGTTTTCTTCGTAAAGGAATTTTGTAAAGAAAATAAACTCGAAAGTTTCTGTTTAGTTCAAGAGAAAATTGCAAACGATTTTTTATACGCCTTCGGAAGTGATAGTTAAAATAAAATAAGGAAAGAAAATTTCAAATAATATTCATTTAAAAATTAAATTTACTTTCAAAAAGGAGCTAATTTTTCCTTAGATATGAAATATATTGGTTTAAACAGCAAATTATTTACAATTAAAAACATGTACTTAAGACAACAAACATGATATTCAATAAGAATTACCATTATGTGGATTTTTAAATAAACAAAAAGAAAGATGAAAATAAACTATTGCACTTTCTCATTGGGATGATAAAGAAAAAAAACTGTTTTGTTCAGTAACTATTGCAAATAAACGATATAAAAAATATCCGCAAATGAAAATTCTTATCCGAAATATTACTAACGAAAAATTCTTCAAAATCAAACACTTAACTGAAATTAAAAAAGAAAAAAAAACATTCTTAAAATATGTTACATAAAATGTACCCTCTGTGGGAAGCAAAATAAGACATTATTTTTGAACATCAAATAAGCTGATTTAAGCTTCAATAAAAGGGTATATTATTAAAAACACGAGTTTCCATTTGAGTTAGCACAATTATTATCCTTAGAAAATTTATACTTATTAAAACACAATTATTATTCTTAGAGAATTGTATTCGTTTTTCTTTATCAATGAATGATACGAAACCGATTAAATTTTTTCCTTCTTAACAAGTGGTTTCAAAGGTTAAGAGCCATCAAATCAAGATTCAAATGAAATCCATCCTGAAGCATTTTCAAAAACTCGACTCGAACCGTTCGCCCTCTGAACGAGTCGACTGGAAGCAATTATAGAGGAGAAAAGGGATTTCCTCATTTGTGGCATGCAAAGAGCATCTCTCTCACGAGAAGACCCCTCTGGCGACAAACTCGAATCGATTCAATGTGACCCCCCACCCAACTCTGAAAGCTGATGAAATGATACATTTCCTCATTCTAGAACTTTACTCAGAAAAGTGATTCGGGGAGTAATTGCATTTAATTTGGAATCCGAAAACTTCAGAATTTTTGGTAATTAAAACTCTTTGGAGTCGAAACACGATGGGACGGCGGAGTCAAATAAATGATACAAGAACACTTTGAAATTATTCTTCAATGCATCAAGAGAAGAGTGGTCTAGAATATGGAATGCGTTTGGGGAAACAGGGTTTAATGAGAATTTTGATTCTTATTGCATGTAATACGGAGATGTTTGGAAAAGATTCTTGTTACAGGAAGAATTTCGATTTATTGGAAAAGGTTTCTGGTATGTGCCTTCAGGAACTGTTTTGGTCCTATTATTTTGCATAAATATTATTTTGCTTTTGGATCGAGGTCGATAGTACAGAAATATCTGACAATATTTGCCTTTAGGATGAAAGATTTTATTTTTCACTGCTATAATCGCAAAAGTTGTTTCTCGATGATAATATGTGGCAATTTAATTAACGATATAGCATATACAAAAATATATTAGGGTAACATAATTAAATTAATAATACAGAAACAGTTTGGGATTATCCTCGGATGCATTAAGAGAAGAGTGGTCTAAAATATAAAAGGTGTTTGGGGAACCAGTGTTTAAGAAGAATTTTGCCCCGCATTACTGCTATTTGGAAAAGATTCTTGTTACAGGTTTCAAGAATTTCGATTTATTGGAAAAGGTTTCTGGTATGTACCTTCAGGAACTGTTTTGGTACTATTATTCTGCATAAATATGATTTTGCTTTTGGATCGAGGTCGATGGTACAGAAATATCTGAAAATATTTGCCTTTGCAATCAACATAGGATGAAATATTTTATTTTTTCACTGCTATAATCGCAAGAGTTGCTTCTCGATGATAATATGTGGAAATTTAATTAACGATAATAGCATATACAAAATATATTAGGGTAGCATAATTAAAATAATAATACAGAAACAGTTTGGGATTATCCTCGGATGCAATAAGAGAAGAGTGGTCGATAATATAAAAGGTGTTTGGGGAACCAGTGTTTGATAAGAATTTTGCCCCGCATTACTGCTGTTTGGAAAACATTCTTGTTGCAGGTTTTAGGAATTTCGATTTATTGGAAAAGGTTACTTGCATGCGCCTTCAGGAACTGTTTTGGTCATATTATTCTGGGTAAATATTATTTTAATTTTGTATTGAGGTCGATGATACTCGAATTTCCAAAAATATTTTCCGCTGCTATCAACATAAGATGAAAGATTTAATTTTTTCAATGCTATAATCGCAAGAGTTGTTTCTCGATGATAAATTAATTAACAATAACAGCATATGCAAAAAAATATAATGGGGTAACAAAGTCAAATAAATAATATACAGAAACTGTTTGCAATTATTCTTAGATTCTTCAAGAGGAGGGCGATGTAGAATATAGAATGTATTTTGGGAAGAAGTGTTTAATAAAAATTCCTTCCCGCAATAGACGTGATGTAGCTTTTGGAAAAGTTCATATTATGGGCTTCAAGAATTTCGATTTATTGGAAAAATGTTCTGGAATGTGCCTTAAGGAACTATTTTGATCTTGTTATTCTGTGTAAACTTTATGTTTGTTTTGGGATGAGATCGATTATACATTAATAGCCAGAAAATATTTGCTGTTGCTTTAAAGAGATAATTAGTCTTAGTTTTTCAATGCTACAATCACCAGTGTTCTGTTAGTTGATTATGTGATAATTTAATTTACAAAATTAAACCAAATACATGAATGAAGTCTTTTTTAAAACTATGTTCTGAATGAAATAGTTAACAATACTTTTCACTTTTTCGTATACGAAGTATGCAAAGAGAAAGTATTGTGATCGTCGAAAAATTCGAACTCGAGATTTTGACGAACCTTCATGTTTTAAATCTCCCCGAGTCCGAAAAACACAATTTTGAAATTAAGCCTGTCTGTGTGCCTGTGAACACCATAACTCAAAAACTATTAAAGCTACAGAGATAAAATTTGGTATGTGATCTTAACGCATAATTTGTAGGTTTCTATCAACTTTTGGACAAATTCAGTCGACGGAAAGTCTTTCTGTATTCATATGAATACACAACTCCAAAACTTAAATAACTAAGTGGATAAAAATTGGTACACAGTTTTATCATCAGGAATGTAGGTTTGTATCAAAGTTTGGACCAAATCCGTCAACGCGTTAACTATCTGTCGGTCTGTATATTCGCCTAATTGTTAACACGATAACTTCTAAACCGTAAGACTTAGATAAATAAAAATTGGTATGAGGTCTGCTAACGTTAATTGTAGATCCGTGACCAATTTTTTTTCAGTCTGTTAAAAAAAGACGTTCAAATTGCATATTCGGTTTCTTCACCATTCTACGACGCAAAAAAAAGGCGCGAAAGACGCGCGAGTTTCCCCCACTTGTGTTAGGGAATACAATTCGTTTCTGTTTCAAATGACGTTTGGTGTATTTTTTTCCCCACCCGTGTTAGGTTTTACCGTTAGAAAGTTTTGGGGAGGCCATTCCTGCTGGTGTTTTTAAAAAAAATCATGTTTCTAATTTCACGTTATATTTTAAATGTATAATTCTGCACGTGATGTATTTAATTTTCCTATTCCATAACAAGAATTAATTTATGGTACGAATAAAAAAAAAGCCTTCACATGGGATCTCAACCTAAATATGATGGTGTACATGATTTTTTTAAAAATAGTCAATCAGAAATTTAATGGCACCTGCTAAGCAACACCTGATAAGTCTGAAACAAAACTTAAATCGACATAAAGCGTTTGATCGAAATGTGATACGGGAGGAAGTAAAATTAGTAACTGAAATTGATCATACGCTATCAATTAGGCAAGTTTTTTATTTCCAAACACGAAAATAAATACGACAGCCATTGTTTTATTAAGATTAAATGCAAAAAATAAAAATTATTAACGGTGAATTTAGATGAGCACTTCATCTGTAGGTAAGCATCGTATTATTCAACTAAACAAATGTTAAACAATCAGAACGCAACATCGAAGTTAACAGAAGATTCGCGCTACATTTAACTGACTGCTTTAGAAAACGAAAAATCAGAAACTTAAATTTCTATTTCTCTTGTACTCAACTGCATTAGTTTTGCATGGATAAAAGTCACTCAACAGACAGGTATTTAAATGACTTTACTTTCAAATCCACATTAAGAAACTTTTTTTATAAAATCAGAATTAATTGATTAAACTTAATGACAATCGATCCACTCAATACTAGCAGCCTATTTTGTATACAGGAAAAAATAATCAATAATTCGCAAAATGAAGCAAATTATTCAGGAACTCATTAACGATCCAAACTGGGAAGTCAAGAATCGTTAATTACCGAATGTGCCTTCAGACATTAACGGCACAAACGGGAACAACGGTTGTAACATTTTACATGATTTATGCGCTGTTCCCCAAGGGAATCTTTATAATGAAAATTCACATTCTAAAACGGTAGCAATTCCTAATCTATGAGCTCCCTGCACGAAGTTGAAGCAAACATTAGTTGCTTCTGTCTTAAATGGGAGGGAACCTGAAGCTAATTGCTGTCGCTTATTTGAATGTTCTTGTTGAGAATTGAAATTGATCGTTTTTGTAGGGGTCATGAGCAAAATAAGGGGAACTCCCTTTCTGTCTAATTTTGTTCCCGAACGTTGAACGGTCGTCCCTCTGGCTTGTCGAACTTTCATCATAAAAATGGCCTTTTTCTGGTTTGCGAAGTAATGGAAAATGGCAGTCAAAATTAATAGCTTGTCACGTGATTTGAGGGATTGATTGGAAATACTGAGTTTTCAAGCGGAGGAATTTGTTCCTTATTTTTTGCTTCATCCAATAAGTAAGAAATATGTTATTGACTAACGGAATTGAGGCAATTTAGTTCATACACGAAACTATTATGTCCTTTTTATTTTAGTGAATAGAATTTGCCTTTCCAAGATGTTTTATGAGGGGTTTTTTAAACATTTTTTCATCATCATTCAACTGTCAAACATTTCAATGGATATCATTTTGAAAGAAACCTATTAAATAGAGGAGAAACTAACATTAATTTGGTACATTTTAACTGTTAACGGTAAATGCCATGAAATCTAATTAGGAAACTATTAGAGTAAGTTGCTGAAGTGTCACTTTTTATCAGAGGGTGAATAATCCTTAAACGTTAATAAAACGAATATGTTTTTCCCGCCTTACATTTTTAAAAACTGATCTAAGGAGACGAAAAAAAATGCATCTTATATGATGATACAAATTCAATATTACATCAGGTATACATAAAATATAATAACAATAACCTTTCATGGAATTTCAGAGATGTGTTTCTGAATGCAAAATCACTTCCCCGATTATTTCAATAATTTAAAACACTGACTTTCCAATGTGTCCATTCAGAACAAATATCTGATGTGATTCTGTGTTTGTGTGCACGGAAGTACGAATTTTTTCCCTTTTATTCTAGGTCTTTTTGAAAATTCTAGATCAAATTCGTGAGCATTTAACTTTAAACAGTTCATGTTTGTTCATATAAATATATCAAAAATTAATCTAGCACCTTCGAAAAAAGAGATAAAAATCACATTTATTTAAAATAAGACGGTATTCTCCATCTGTAGACAGTGATTTGCAATAATATCGTTTATCTCCTCGCTAAATACCAAAAAGCAATATTTATTTCAAAAATTTAGTACATATATAAATTATACGATCGAAAAATTTATTTTGAGAAATGCTTTTTAAAATATACGGGCACGATTTTGTATTTTTTTCCCTGGTCTCCACCATGCATGTGGTATTTAAATCGAATTCTAAAATGAAATATTATATTTCATTAATATATATAATAATAAATATTAATAAATATAATATATTTAATACACTTAACAGTGTAATTTTGTAAAAAATCAACAAAATTACACTTTTAAGTAAAAAAAAAGTTTTAATCAACTTAAAAAAATGTTATTTTTATCCTTTTTCAGTAAAAATGAAACAAACGGATATTTTTATGCCTTGATACGCAAAAACGTTTTAAAATGAAATTTTCATGATTCAAAATATTCACGAAATATTCGTTCTGAACAGAAGCATAGCAAATTCATGAAACATATCCAAAGCGTGTAAATAATTTTGGGAGTAAATGTATATTCCTGCTAAAAAATAGAAAAGGTTTAAACGAAATATATGTCTACTACAACCTGAAATCAACCAAAAAAAATCATGTGAATTTTAGAAAACTAACAACTATAAACACGCTCAAATATTTGATCGAAGAAAATCATGAGATAATTTGTCATCTTATTTTTGGCCTCCTTGATCGCCATTTTTAACTGTTATTATTAGACAACTACTTTTTTATTTAATCTTCTAAAATGTTTATAAAGTTATATAAAAGCATCATGAAGCACATACCCTTAAAAAGAATTTAATCTTACCTGGTCAGATGCTTAATTCGAACGCTGGGCTGAATAGTTGGACTTCCGCCCACATCTTTGAAGCTTTCCATAGTATCTGACATCGAACATAATCCTCCCTGAAAAATCGATAAATGAATCATTTTCTACATTGCGAATTAACTGGCACAGCATTAATCAGATTAAAAATGCTGAAAAGGATTAGCATTTTTACAGATACAAGGTCAGTTTAGTTTAGTTATATTAATGTCTCATCATTCAAGAAAAAGTCACTACGTCAACAAAAATCTTTTTCACGGGTTACTGCAATCCTTTAGAATTTCCAATTAATTATTTCATGTTATAAATCAGTTATATAAACAACGGTACACCAACTGTATGAGCTAGAAAGCTATAAAATTAATTTTTACTGTTTTTCATAAAGACTCCAAATTAATTATGTTTAAATCGAATATATCTCAAAAATATAGTTTCAGACTTGGCGATCATTTTTGAACGACGACTAACGTCCCATTTTGTAGCAACATTAGAACTAATTTAAATGGATTTCGAAATTTTGAACAGTGCCCAGATGACAGGCTTGTACCACTTTCTTCAATCCCCCACTCCACAGCAACTTGAGGATGTTTGACCCACAACAAGAATTAACATGCACCAGGCCTATATATCTGGCGGAGTTTCGGCGGAAACGGGTCTCGTACTTGCAATCCTCCAGTCCCGAATACGAAACTCAGCCACGAAGCAACGGATCAAAGATCTTCTTCTCATACTTAGAGTAGTCAATTATTTAAATAATCTAAGAAAATGAATGAATTTTAGAATTGGCCAAATCATTAAGAGCTTTTATCTGAACCGTTTCTATAATTACTTTAAACAAATGTTGCAAAGCGTATAATTTATTTTTCAGCACGCGAGTATCCAAATTTCTAACCATTCGCGCATGAGGACGCTTTCTTCAACATGGATTAAGCACACAGTCCAAATCATTTGTGGAATTTAGACTCGATTTACGATACCTGTTCCATCCGCCGTCAAACGTCGTTTATAAACGCTTTTCATAACATAAAAGAAAGAGTAAATTTAATCAAAGATAATGTATCGAGTCTGATGCATTTTTGCAAGCAACTCTTCATTGAATAGTATGTTATAATGTTTTAAGATCTTCATTTAATACGATTTTCAAGCCAGAAGAATATATAAAATATTTACAAGTGATGGATGCAAATTTTAAAAAAAGTATACCATTTGAGAAAAATGATTAATTTATAAATAAATACCAGGTAAAATCTTTTAGAACATAATATTTCCTAGTTTAAGAAGTCAGTGGAATATTTTAAAAGTTTCGCCAAAGCACAAGCACAATTTCAAGGGGATTTTAACGTCTTTTTTTGATTATCAGCAAAGAAAAGTTTTATTCTATAAATAATCTTTTGGTTCAAAACTCTATACATCGGGGATTTCCAATACGTTTTTTTTCGGTTCTGCTTTCCGTTAGGTTTTGTTGCTACAGTTTCTATTCAGTGAAATGATATTTCTATAGCTTTTACTTGAACTCCAAATAATCGTACTAAGAAATTTAATTTCGCGTGTCAAAAACGCGTACTTTATTTCTTACTTCTTTAAATTATTATTAAATGAATGCTTATAAATAAAAATCATTCACCAAATAGAAACGCAAGTGTTCGTTAATCTTAAGTTTCATTTTTTTCTTATTACTTGTTTAAAAATACTTCAATTAAAAAGCTACGGCTCTGCGCGGTGTCTGGTAAGAAGCATTAATTTTCGCCCAGACTTAAAACTTATCTTTCAAATGTGAAATAAACGGAGCATATTTTATCGTCGTGATGCCCCATCCCCCTCTCAAGATTGTCACTCGGAATTTCCATAACGCCTGCCCCCCTGTCAGTAGCCTACTGAATAAAAGTTGACGTCAAATGTAATTAAGGAAATTATATTTTCAATGATTAATGATATAGTTAGATAACACCTTTTTCAAGCACATTAACTAAGAGACTCTACAAATAAAAATGATCCTTTATCATTCAAAACATTTTCTACTTTTACATAAATTCTACCCACAAATAACTAAAAATAATATGTATCCATCGGTCTCTGTCGGAGACAACAGGTTTAAACACCTATCCATGTCTGCTTAAAAATCCAAAAAAGCGTCAATATATAACGATACCTCCTAATTATATTCTGCCTCACGTTTGCACCATCTCAACCCACGCACTATTCTAGCTACTATCGCGTCCATAAAGAACATCCCGCTGAACGTATCTACGCATTTTGCAAATTACAGAAAACTTGTGAAGTCATTCCTCTCAGTGGGTTGCTCTGCTGAAAACAACTGACGGCCTGCAAGAATTCTTGCACAACAGCTGAAAAGGTCGAGAACCAACGTCGAAATGTTGATGGCTCAATGTCTACCTTATTAGCCAGACACACGTGCGCTTGTACACGGTGACTTTAGTTGAGGTGTTTATACAGTTTGTTGACTTCTGTTATGTACAAGGATAAAAATTTATAAAAGTTTAAAGACAACATAAGAGTTTATCATTTATACATATCACAGTGCGTATTTTCTGCACAATATGTTTCATGATCAGA